>BLFK01000113.1:4182421-4198740 GCA_014634185.1 Astreopora myriophthalma | reverse complement strand
TATACAACAGATAAACGCTGGCTGAAGCGGTCCGAACTCCAGCCCCGTTCAAACGCGTAACGACAAACTAAGAAACCTCTTTTCCTCTACGCTGAATGTTGCTTTAGGCAGTCATGCGAATTCCGTAGTGCACACTTTCTCGCGGCGGCGAGGCTTCGAATAAACTGAGATCCATCCTTCATGAGAAACGGATTCCAACAGACCCGCCCTGTTTTTGATCGTAAAAGTACGTAACAAAACCTCCTAGTGGAAGTGAAATGCCATTTAAGTAGCAAGTCTTTGCAGGTTGGTGTGTTTCGAAAAATGATCCGCTAGAAACTAACGCCAGCAACTAATGAATGATCCGCCAGCAAGTTACGAATCGCTACAGGTAAAAATATTAGCGTAGTTTATAAAGGGCTCTGATCGAAGCAATTTAGCTTATGACAATTGTAGTTACAACTGGTTGTTTTGCAAACGCATAACAATAACAGAACCCTAGTGACTACAATAAGCCCTTATACCTCGAGGAGGTATAGTGTGGTTTTCGGCCGCGCACTCCGCGATTCAATTTTCTGCTATTTCAGTTCTGGCTCCAGTGATTCACTAAGGCTGACAGTTTTATACTGCGGATAATTCCTTTTCCGGCATATAAACTGTTTCCCAAGTTAAGAAGCATTCGCCAAGATTTTTGTCATACTTAACTTGCCATATATGAATTCCAGGGGAAGGACTAGAACTGAATATTCGTTGCTCTCCACCAAATACTATGAAAGCAGTTATCCGTCCTTCATTGAACACCTGGGGCCTGGAAAATAACTTAAAGAAACTATCAGGACTCAACGAAAATATCGGTTTCGTGATTAATTTACGCCAAACCCACGACTGACAAAAATCGAGGAAGTCGCCGGGTTGCTTACCGCAAGTTATGCAAAAAGTCTACCCTTTTTGTGTGCCGGTGTCAGGGGGTGCCACGCCTTACGGTGGGAAAGAACGTGTTCAGGCAAATATACTTAGTTTAAAACTGAACAGATACCACAAAACCGGTATTTGTCGCGGATATCCGAGGCAGTTCATATAGTGTCTACATGTCACTGTTGACGACCGCTGAATTTAGTTCTGGATCATATCTTACGTCAGCTCTGAGCTCGTAATTGATCAAAACACAATGTTAAGAGACCAAACCCTTCGATTTACGTTTTGTTGGTGTTTTTGCAATTGTTACTGGCCGAGTGCAAACAGCAACAAGTTATTTCGAAGAGTATTGGAGAAACTAGCAAAGAGCAACGTTCATACCAAAGTATTCAGCATTGAAGTTAAAACAAGAGATTGTGCAAGGTCGCGGCTCCTCCAACATTAAACATAGATTGCAGAAGCTTCTGAAAACTCAGAGGTTACATAGCCAACCCCTGGACTAACCTTAATGACCCGCTTTAGGATTTATTCCAAAGTTGAAAGACGTCGCACTCGTGTGCATTATTAATCTTTTCAACGCCGAGTGCCTCTCACATTTACCAGTAAGCTAGTCTGGCGCAGATCTGACATAGCAAAACCTATATATAAGGTCACACTTCGGAGCTGACTATATTTAATATAGTTAGGCAAATACTAGTACTTAATTCTAGTACAACTCCGGTGCGAGTGCCTGCTCAGTAACAAATAATTTGTGTCGGTTGCATTGAGCCAGTGTTTCTTCCTTGCAAAATTAATGACTTTTCTTGCTGAATTTGCTCAGTGAGCATCAAGGCCTTTCAGACGTTCATTCCCAAACCAAAAGTGATGGGTTCTGTTTTTTGTTTTGTTTTGTTTTTTTCTTCTAACTGAGCTGGATACCTAAAGACTCCTTTTGCGGGTTGTTCCCATCTACCCAGCGTTCCGAGAACTGCAGCGAGTCTCTATTTCACTAGCCACACAGCGCTGCGATGGCGGATAAGAAGGGAGGGGTGCGAAAGTCCAGCCCAGCACAGTGTCCTTGGGCCTAGTTCTTTGTTTGTGCCAAAGATTAAAATAGTCTCGTATGGTTTATGCCAACCACAAGCTTCACCGCAATTAATAACCTGTTGGCCTTGACTACATGTACGCAAAGCTCATAGTTCCGGATCAATCATCAATCTGCGTTAATCTTTATTATTTTCGGAAAGTACTTGTAACCAAAGGATGAAGATAGATTTCCCATCCCTTTCCTATTGCGACATTCACCCTCTGTTTTGTCATTGCGCCAGCGTCCCAGGTTCCTGTTCAGGGAAAGAGAAGTTCGCTGCTCACTCTTGATGACCATAAATTAAGAACGAAAAGGAAATCGTATTAGGGAGTTAAAATTCCTTACGAATCTGAAAAACATGGAGTGCTTGATACCTCTGCGATGGAAGATTTGCTTAAAGTTTGGCTGATTTTCGCAAAAATACTGCCACGAATCAATATTGAAATACTTTCGTGCCCAGCTTATTTCTCAGACTGTTCTGAGAAATACGTTGCTAGTTTTGGCTATTCTGGAGCCTCTACAGTGCATTTTATCGATATTTGGTTTTCAGGTTTGATTTCGCTTATTCTTTGACTTACCAAGTTACCAAATCTCGATATAATGCACTTTTACAATCTCCATAACAGTAAAAATAACCGCTTGATTATATCATTTTTTTTCTATGCGGAAAGTGATTAGCTTTATTGGCACGAGTTTACGGTTTTTCTTTTGTTTTCCTTCTTATACGACAAGTATCCTTACAAATCCTTATATTTGTACGCTTCGACTTCTTTTGAGCCTGGGCTCCCTGTGGGTTTGTTAACAGAAATCTTACGTTGAAATGCTCAACTTGAAATTGTTCACGTTTTTATCTAAAAGGACCAAGACTCGCTGAGACGGCACTTACTGTTAGACTCCAAGTCCAATCCGTCACAGTGTAAAAGCAGTCTGCAAGGGAATCACTGACGCACTCAAGTCCGGAAATTAACCGCTGCCTTCAACAAATTTCCGAAGCTTATTACAGATTCCTTTCACTGGAAAAATTCAATTTTTATATTCTTTTTAGCTTCGCTGCGGCATGGTGTGAATACTGTAAGAAGTGATTTTAAACACAGATTTGACGAGAAACATCAAATCCTTCCTCTGACAACGCCCGCCTCTTAATTTTCAAATCTCCATCTGGGTGGCCCCCAGGTGAAAAACCTTTTACACTTTCTTCGTGTGCGATGGAAGTAAGGCGATAAGTTACGTTTCCTGTTTTCCCTTGGATCTCAAAGTTAACGGCCGGATTTATTTCTTACGTGCATTTAATATTTGCATGGTCATGATCAATTAATCTCTGATGTTCTCGTAACACAGTTTGCAAAAATCACTGATAGCGAGAAATGTTTGGCGCGATAATTTATTGGCTTTCGTCAAAACTGCAGGAATGAGAGACTCGGAATTTCCAATCGGTTTCATTATTTATGCCCCAACCAGGACCAACCAGAGGTTAATTGGCTGTTTAACATAATGAACTTTTTTTAATTGGGGGTCGACAAAATGTAATATCGATTGAATGATGTTAATATTGTAAACAAAAAACAACGCTGCGGGGCCTTTACATCCTAATATGTGTTCTCAGGCAAAATAACGCTCGTCAGATGATGCACTCCGATGCTTGTTCGCGTCATAAGTTGGGAGAGCATCGCTTCTCGGTCCAAGGCTCTTTTAGCCCCCAACTTTACGGGCATGCGTAGTACTTACCATAAAAACACCAAAGATAAAGTGACCTGATACGTGACCAGATTTTTTAAAATTTTATTTAGCGAAAATTAAATGAAGTGTGAGAAATATGGTCCTTTGATGGCAATAAAACGGTCTTCCTCGTCAGTTTTGATGCTTTTAAACTAAAAGACAAAAAGACTTTCACTTGGGCTTTTATGATCAGCGGCGGGACTTGTCCAAGCAAAATACGTACACCTTATTCTGAAATGGCCTCCATTTTAATTCAAATTCATTTTAATTCAAATCAGCCTTTTTTTGCCGCTTTCTCAACTTCAAAAGAAGTCAAAGAACATTATTTTTGTCGCGAACGAGGCAAAATGGCGGCCGTTCCGATGGCAACACCCTGAATTAGAAGGGGACTGGAGCGAACTACTCTTACCAAGCCTTGTGGGCTAAAGGCCATCGCAGGGTTGCCAAGATGGCGTCGAAGGAAGTTAATGCTGGTGGACTGCTAAGAAAGCTTGAACGTTTTAAAAGTTAGGAAAAAGTCATGGCCGCGGTAGATTGCGACATCGAGCTAGAGGACGGGGAAATAAATGATTTGGAGGATGGAGAGATAGATGATGATGTCCTTCTGTCCACGGAAGCGAGCAGTAATGTATTCTCGCGTTTAGAACCACGCCACAGCCATGCAGACCTAGTACGTGACAAGCAGGAATCACATAGGGTTAACAGCAGAGATTTTGGAATACAAAGTTCGGGTCCTCCATCTGATCGATGGGAGCTACAGGGTGGATCTTTTGCTCCCTCGAGTCGCGGTAGATTTCCGAGAGGACGTGAAAGTCCTGCGACCGCGAGAGGAAAGATCCATTTTCGTGGAAGTGAACGCGAAATGATGGGACGGAACAGGTCTCTTCTTGGAAAAAGACCAAGTCAACGTAGACGTATCCTTTGTTTAACTTTAAACAACCGAAAATTATCAAGTTCATGCTTTGCGGAGGGAGGGGAGGACGTTTTTCCAAACCCAGTTCTGCAAATTAAGCTTATCATTTTTGCTTCGTCATCAGAAACCTGTGTACTGCTGATATTGAATATTTCCATAAAACTCGCCAAAGCCAGATCTGTCGGCCAAATTCGTAAAAACAGTTTAAAAGCAGTGATACATGTAGATCTAGAGGCCAGCATAGTTTTGACCACCTCGCCTTTGACGGGTATGCAAACGTCATCGGAATTACAGTGTTTGTATAGGAATTCGCAGCCCAAATAGGATAATCCGTGGTATTACTGAAGAAATTTGAAGGAATCACCTGAGCCAGAAAGTGTTCTCTGGTTTTTCGAATTTTTCGATATGTTTTTCTAGGAATTTACAAAGAAATGTATGGAAAAATTAATAAAGCCATGTAATTTTTTTCTGGCACCTCAATTTTTTGCATTGAAACCCATTGCTTAGTAACTTGAATTAACCATGAACACAGTAAAAACCCACATTAAAGGAACTGTGGATTAAGAACCTCCAGGCTAAAACTGGGCAAATTAAACCCCCCAAAATACGAGAATCCATTTAGCCTGATAATATACACAGCTTCTTATGTAAAAACTTGTGAAAAACAAAGACACAAAATTATAATGTGCTATGTGCAATTAGATTGTTAATGTGCAATGTATGTATAGGTAACAACATGACCTGTAGTGGTATTTGGCAATAATACCGTGAGTGATATTTCAAAATTGTCCAAAATACCACGAGCCGCGAAGCGGCAAGAGGTATTAGGAGAATTTGAAATATCACAAGCTTATATTATAAGAGCTTATATTATAAGAGTTGTAAAACCCTACCTGTTCAAAACTGTATTACAGAAACTTATAAGGGAGTTAGTTTGTTGACTGAAGTATTAAGAATAATTATGTAACACAATAGAAGTGTGCCAGGACCAACCATACCCATTATGAATAAGAACCTGTTATAGGAAGCTGTCAAGCCTGATTCCTCAGTAAACACCCTGAAAAGCCCCTCAAGGGGAGTGGTCAATTAACCCTTTCAGTCCCAAGGGGTCCCCCAGTGATGAGTAAAATCGTCTGGCATTAGACAGAGTAAAATCTGTAAGTGGCGCTATTGGGGGTTAAAGGGTTAAGACAGTATGAAGTTTATTTATTTGACTTTATTTTATTTTATTTAGCAAAAAAAACAATAATTATTGTTTGAATGACAATCATACTTTCACACTGTAAGTGAATATTTTATTGACATTCTTTGCCAAGACAATATTGATTTTTGCAGGACTATTGTTCTCTTTGAGTTTTTTTCTTAACAACAACACCTTAACCAGCTTTCTTTCAAAGGCCTAATTTACCTCATCCTCATTCTCCTGAAAGAGTAGGACCTCCTTATAATAACAAGAGAACGTCATGTCATCGGGACAATGAAAGAATGTGGTTGGCGTATGCTACAGCTGACAGTAGGCAGGTACTTCCCCATTTCGATGAAAGGCATCATGCTTATTCTGATAATGAGCGACCAAGGTTACCCCATCCCTCACTTCTTGACAGATCAAGGGTGCCTTTAATGGAGTTAGACAAGAAAACATGGTCATCTCACAATGAAATACCACTTAAAACTCTTCCTGAACCTGACAAACAACCTGGAAGAATACCATCGCCGCTTGACGACGAAGAAGTTGATGACTACAGGATCTTACTGCAGCGTCATCGTCTAATTCAGCAGCAGTTAGCTGCTCTTGAGAAACAGGAGACTTCGTCTTTAGCAGAGGAGGACAGAATTATTGATGATTCTTTTATTGATATTCCAGTTGAAGATACACATACACAACCTGGGTTACAAGTCTTTGATGAAAGAAACTTGGGAAATTTAGCTCATTGTTTCAGGCAAGCCCATAAACAAGATGAGGAATTCAGTTCTCAGCAGTTAAGTATAGATAGGAATATGTCATCCAGTGAAATGAGGAATGATATCTATGGTCTGTTAGAAAGTGAAAGCTCTGGAGATGGAGTGACTCAAAAAACATTCTTACCTTTTAAAATTAAATCCCTTCACAATAATGTACCATCAATTAAGGAATTGAGTCAGAAGGACTTGGAACAAAGAGTGACACGAAAGTACACTGAACATGGTGCACAAGGTAATGATAGGGAGAACCAGCCTGTTGAAGAGAATAATCAAGCTCAAACACAAGACAAGAGACGGGGGCAACTACCCAGGGCTCGGAAAAACCGAAGGAAAAGAAAACGGAAACCATCTCTGGTTGAAACTCAAGTTATGGGAGTAGTAAACAATGAATCAACAGGGAATGCCAGCTTACTGCAAGTTGCACATGTTGATCCTCATAATGAACTTGAAGCAAGACTGATGTCTCTAGCAGGTAGCTCTGTTTCAAATCATGGGGAAGCTGTGGCAAATAGGTACAGTAAGTTTATCAATAGTTTATAAATCCCGATTGGTCTTGCGCTGCCTCTGCTGGCTGTAAATGTTGTACAAGATCTTTCAGCCAATCACGAAGCAAAACATAGTGATGCAAAACCAAAGCAATCGTGTAATTACTTTTGACACTCAGTTGAAAACTGCCGTATGCGTGTAATCATTATTTCATGATCTTTACTCACCGTTATGTTGGTTCACAGGGTTTGTACGGGTCCTGGCAAACCTGGAAAGTATTGGAAATTTAAAATTTCAAAATTCAGTCCTGGAAAACCTGGAAAATATGTGTTGGTCCTTGAAAGTCATGGAAAATTAGGCTTTTCTGAGGACAGAGAATGATTTTCTTTTAATTTTCTTCGCTCACATTTTTTTAAGTTTTTTGCGGGCAACAACTGAACATGAAAAATATTGCAAAATCTTACCTGTCGTTAATTTCCTGGCTATTCCTGGTCCTGGATTTTGTAAATATGCTCCGGGAAAAGTCCTGGAATTTTGATGGACCAGTGGTGTACAAACCTTGGCTTTACTTTCCTTATTGCCAATTCTTTTGTAATAAACTTCAGAGAAGACACGGATAAAAAACGAGAAAGGCGTGAGAGGCTGCGACAGTGGCAAGAGAGGATGAATAAGAAAGACATTTCTAATCAGAAGAATCAATCAGGAAATAAGGCACGACCTAAAAAGAAGGTAGCCAAGCCTTCCAGAAGTGGCAAGAGACGTTCAAATGGTAATCAGCGAGAAGAAGACAGGGACTCGCGCCGGCGAATGGTGAATTTTTCTAAGTTTGAGAGTGATGATTACTTTGAAATACCCATGGAGGTTGAGAGTGATTCAACAGGTAATTCAACGGGTAATTTAGAATGTAATTTCTCAAAACACAATGAAAGCCTTGCTCCTTGTGAGTGTTGTCGTGAGAAGGACAATATTGTCTTATCCATGTCCTATTGTCTTGACAACCTTAAGGTGGCCAGACACAGTTTTTGAGTACTTATACTTCCTCTACTCCAATATTTAGGCTGTTTTGCATGAAAGCTCAAACATGGTCTCAAACTAGTGCTGCCACAAAGGGTTTGCACACACCTTGAAAGTCCTTGAATTTCAAAATTAAAAATTCAAGTCCTGGAAAGTCCTTGAAAATTGCATTTGGTGCTGGAAAGTCCTCGAAATTTGTTGCTCACGGCATCCAACCCAGATTGTCAAGCGGCTAATCCAACAAAAATGTTTCGCGCAGAGAAGTAACGTCACAAAATACGTAGTAAAAAAGACCGGTAAAAACTATTGCATTGGTTTGATTTTGCACTGCACTGAGTCCTTGAAAAATGAAAATTGTATCCTTGAAAGTCCCAGAAAAGCCCTTGAACTTTTTACCCCCCAAAAAGGTACGAATCCTGGTGGGTGAAAATATTATGGAGGATATGTGAAACTTTCATATAATTATTTGAACTGTGGATGTGTCATGATTTGAAGTTAGAGTGATCATCCCAGTTACTGATGCAACTTGAGTAGTTGTGAAGAAGACTGGGAAAAAATCCAGTCTTGAACTGGACTTGAACCCCTGTGATTGTGCTGCACAGTACTCTACCAAGTGAGCCATCAAGCCAGCTGGGAGCTGGTCACTGAAGCAACTTGAGCAGTTACAAAGAACCCTGAAAAAAGGCAAGTGACCAGCTACCAATTGGCTTGATAGCCCCTTTGATAGACCAGTGTGCAGCGCAGGCAATCACACGGTCATGGGTTTGAGTCCCGTTGAAGCCTGTTGGATTTTTTTAAGGCTTCTTCGCAACTGCTCAAGTTGATTCAGCACCTGTGATTATCACTCTAACTTCAAATCGTGACATATCCGCAGTTCAAATATTTGAGAATTTCCTATACTGTATCCTCCTTAATACCTTTGTTTTTGCTACCAGATGGCCCGGCCCTACCTCTTATAGAGGAACCAGTTGAAGACTTTCCTCCGCCACCACCACCAGTGCCAAATGGAGATTTTGGTAATTAATATTCTAGGCTTTACTCTAAGATTTGAGAAAATCTTATTGAGCACGTTTCTCAGTTTTACACTCCCTAAATTTGACAGAATGCTTGAACTTCAGCATTTCTGGTTTGATTTTTTTGTCCTGTTGTCTTTTACATCATTATTGTGAAGTTAACTGTTTGCAGAAGATGTGGAATTTGTGTCACTTGTTAAATTAGTTCAGTTGTAAATGCATTGTACTTGTACAAGCTTGGACAGTGAATATCTCATCTTTAGTGCCACTATGGCATATGCATACAGTTTGCCTGATTTTAGGGGCATCTGCCACTAGAGTGAATTCTTTCCTCTTGTTTTTTCTGTGTTTAAAGTTGCAACAACTTCTGCTCATGCAGACCAATTGAAAGAACAGCAGTCATTGATGGTAAGCAGTGCCCCATACTCGTTTTGACAGTTACACCGTATTTACTTTTGTTTTTGCGTCATAGTTTTTCAAAACAGTTAAATGTTATTGTTAGTTTTATCCCTTGACTCAGATTGATCGTAAAATGGAAATAAAGAGAAATAAAATGTTCTAGAATTAAATTCTGACATAAGAACCCTGTAAGCATTAATTACTTTTTTGTATTTTGAGAAAATTGTTTTCCTGACAAATTGGTATAACTTTGCTGGCAGGTTTGACGTCAACATCTGTGGACCAAATACTGTTTGTAATAAGTGAAATATTTTTGTTTTCTCCATGCACAGATGTACCCTTCAGCTTACTTTCACTTGGAACAGGTAAATGTGATTTATTGTTAATTCACTCAATTGTGAAGTCTTGGCAAGGAAGGCTTCAAAACCTGATCTTCTTAAGACTGGATTGCTTTCAAAAGCCACTCAAAGAAGCACCTTGAAAATCCCGAGAAGCCATTACTTGTTGGCTATATTTGGCATCTATGTTTACTTAAACATCCGATTCTTTTGCATTCAACTGGACCCCTTGTCTGATAATGTTTTGCATTCAACTTGTAAATGAGTGCATCCCAGGGTGCAATGACACACGCTTGATACACATCTGCTGTAGTGAGAACTTGGTTTGGATTTCCAAAGATTTCGTTAGCCGAATGGGATGGCAATTTCCACTTGAGTGAACCATTCTTGTTCCCTGCCAGCTCAGCACAAGTTTCCAGGAAATTTTGGCTAAAATGGATCGTTGTCACCAAAATGAAATGCCAAATGGAACAGAGAATTTCTGGTCATAGACCTTTTTACTGATACAGTGGCCATCTTGAATTCTATTGTTCTGTGAAAGATATTATGGGATGACCAGGGGGGGAATGTATACATCCCCCCAAGCATCGCATAATATCTTTCACTGAACAATAGAATTCAAAATAGCCGCCATATCAGTGAAAAGGTCTATTCCGACATTTGGGAAAAATGGACAACCTGAAGAGGATGTCCAAAATTTTCAAAATGAACAATCCAGAAATTACTGTTCTACTTGGGTGTGATCCATTCAGCCAACGTTTCCAATAAGAAATTGCAAAATGTTTGTTTGTTGAATGGAACAGTATTTTCTTGAATGAACCGTTCTAGCATTATGCCCGCTCAGGATGAATTTCCTGAAATTTTTAGCTCAATGGATCGCACCATGGACAACTGAACAAAGTCAAATACTCGATGAAGGAGGAGATTGTTAGAATTTCGGAGGAAGTGATTAAATGGAATGGTAACGTTCAGTCAGACTGGATTGATTGGTCAAAGAGGACCACCTCTGAAGGTGGACCACTTTGACTGGTAATTTTCCACTCGGATCCAACTGATCGGATCCATTCATTTTTTGGACCGAAAATTCCAGAAATTGTGGCTGAACGGATGATGCCCCTTGATTCTGAATCAAAATTTCTGAAACTTTTGCCCAAGGATGCACCCCTTGGCAACCCCACTTCAAACAAAATTTGCACAGCACTGCAACCTATGTCATGACTTTCATTTTGATAGTAAAATGATTATGCTTGTAGAATTACCCTGACTGGCCAATTGGTTCAGTGCCAGTGAAAACCACAGCTTTTGATGATCAAGTGTTGAAGTATGGGGGTATGTGACTTAATGCTGCTTACGGTGTATCAAGTGATGTACGGTATCATAATTATACTGCTTTTTTGTAAAAGATAAATTAATGACACATAATTTTGGGGCTGGGTTTTTAGCCAAATTTCAAACAGCAGTAACACAGCACTAGGGGCAAACTGATGTTTGTGGATTTGCTCCTTTCAGAACTAACCAGAAACAAAGTTGATGTACATGTAGAGGAAAGTCATGGGATGACAAAGGTCCATACCCCAGATATCTCAAGCCAAGATAACTCAGATGAAGATGACGAGGCAGCCCTAAGAGAGCAGCTTCTGAAATCCTTGGCTGTGAAAAGAAAGGCCAAATTGGGTGTTAAGGTACTTGTAAATTTTTACAAAAAAAATGTTCATTTTTTTTTTTTGGCATTTATTACCTTTCACTTGCATGAACTGAACTTCCCTTCCAACCAATATGCAAACATATGATTGATCAGTGGGCCATAGTCCTGCGATTGTAGTAATGATATACATTGTTAGCTATTAGCTACGTCTATAGTTTGTCTACTCAGTATGCTTTGGTTTCTTGTTCAAGAAACCAAAGTCTTCCACAGATAGACCAGCACTGGAAAGTTCGTGCATTCAGCCTCCAAGTACAGTATACAAGGAGCAAGACAAGAACAAACAACAGTCTTCCAGACAGGTGACAAAAAATTGAAATTTATACTTGGGGCTTAAGATTATCTCCTTGTTCTTACAAATCAAGCCACAGTGTAATGGCAGTTTTACTTCTCTCTGTTTGCAGGTGTCATACGTCGCACCTCCCAAGCACGATCCTGTGGTAATAAAACTTGGTGAGGATTCTGATTCCGAGGAGTCTGCTGCATCTGATTCTGAAGTTGGTCAAAAGACAGGATCTAAGAGCAAAGGATCAGGTGGTGGCTTGTTTGGAGGTCTGGAAATGATGATCAAGGAAGCTCGCAAATCTGCAGAGGTAAGCATTAGGAGAAGTAATAATAACACCATTGAATTTGGTCCATTACAAAATCTGTGAACAACTACATCCAGTGAGTGTTTATAAAAGGTACTCAAGTACTGTACAAGCCCCCTGGTACTTTGGAGAGGGGTGCTTAAAGCAAAAAACATTGTTATTGGTAACAAGAGTGCAACTAGGTACCTTTAAGCTGATCAAACAAGAAAAACTTTGTCTTTTTCTTGGACATCTTGATATGGATAATAATATTCTAAACAGGAATTCTGATGATTCCCCCCAAAAAATTTTTTTCAGGCGTCTAAAGTAAAAGGAAGTCAGAAGGAAACAGTATCACTAGCACAAGATGACACAGGGCAGCCAGTGAAAACAGATACCCCAGCTGTACCAAAGACACCCGATGCAATGGACCACATGCCAGAGCAAATGAAAACCGAATACAGGAGGCTGAAGGAGCAGCTGGCACAGCGTGAGAAAACTAAGCATCCACTTGTCACTGTCAATCAGGATAAAGGTATGAAGCTGCTGTACAGTTGCAGCTTCCACGTTCATGGAATCCCACTTTAGTCGTTCTTAATTAGCTTGGAAATTGGATGGCATGCAAACAATGACTTGCATCATTTCCATGTACATGTACATGTAAAGGCCAATTCATCTGGCTCAACACACACTTACACCATAAACTGGAAGTAACATGAAAGCAAGGCTTAAGGGCCACAACATTTCCTGCAAACTTTAAAAAAAGCAGAAAAATGGCTGAAGAAACAATTTCAAACAATTTAGAGGCTGTGAAATTAACCCCAGAAGATATTCCTGGAGCACTTATAGAAAGTGAAAGCGAAGTAGGAAAGTGGACCATGGACAAACTGAAGTTTTGCTTGAAATGTAGATGCCTCAACCAACAAGGGAAGAAAAAAGAATTATTGGCGAAGTAAGTTTTTTTGATAGCAATCATAACAATGTACTTTAATGTGAAATTTGTATTTTCCCAGCCGTTCGACTTAGTCATGTCCTTTTTTGACATTACAGAGTGTCGTTTTTTAACGCTATTCCAAACTATCACGATAATGTTTACGACCAAGATCCAGAAAAGAGCTACACAAAAGCGAAACTTCAAAAGCGTATGGAAGTGGGAATAGATAAAGAAAATGTGGTGTGCAATGCAGAAAAGCCAGAGCTGTTGTTCCCAACAGATGAGAAGTCCAATGAAGTGTTCAGTGACAACTTCTCAGTACTACCGCACTTTGTACCCATGGATGCATTTCAACACATCAAGAATTCAGGAAAATCCACTAAGAAGTATGACAATGCCAAAGTGGTGATCAACTCAAATGATAAAGGACTACGAATGATGAAATTTGTCCATGATTTACAGTCATAAAAACTCTGATCAAAATTGCATCTTTGTGAGAGCCTGCTCCTGGGCTTCCTATAAAATAGATCGCAAATATAAGAGAAAACTAATTGTCCAAGGACACAGTTCAAATCAAATCAGCATCTTGCGATCGGCAGTGCCCTGCCTTGAAGAGTGAATGCTGCTGTCATGTTGTGGCAGTTATTTGGAAATTGGAAGGCATGACCAGGAAAGGAGAGTTAAAAGAGTGTGATACAAGAACATGTACTTCAAAACCCCATTGGTGGGGCAAGGGTGGAAAAGGAGATGTCAATCTACCCCCAGTAGTGACTACAGGTATTGTAAAACCAAGACATGCCTCTGATGTGTCAGGTGCAAGAAAGAGTGGGGTGCATGGTCAGTTCTATGATCCATGCCCAGTGAAGTCAAGAATGATTGACCCTGCTTCTGTGATTAATTTAAAAGAAAATCTTCAAAAAATTAATCCAAGAATACCATTTGCTGCAATGCTACCTGAAGACAAGAACATCCCCACATTAAACACTCTAATTGGGTCAGTTGCAAGGCATTCAGTGCTCCATAAACAGCTTCAAGGATTTCAGATGGCTCAAACTAATTGTTCTACTCCTTGTCAGCTGACTTCTCATCATGGTAAAACATTTGCTATTACATGCATTATAGTTCGAGCAGTTATCCTCCAAAATAGTGAGATATTTTTTCCTGGTACTGTCTCATCTGTCTCTATAACTGTGGTATGTTTATGTACATGTAGTGTTTACTGAATTCACAAAATGTTTCTTTTACACTGAAAGAACAGGATTTTGAAAATTGACAAGTAATGAAGCAACAGTCCATAACTGATTTACACAGCCATGCATTGACAGTGGAATAACTTGATCAAAAATGTGCCACGCCTTCACACATTTGATAGATCTTTTGTCATGGATCCCTACATTGGCAATGCTCATGGTTTGAAAGCATTCATCCTCAGTAAACTGATTTTGTACTGATTGTCTCTTGGGTGGAATGTACAGACTTGTGCCTTTCAGAGCCATGAAATCATGTATGGCAAAGCCTTTTTCTGCCAGGTACCTCCCTGTTCAACCTATAATATATCATCATCACTGGACATCAATCTTTCAATACCAAACTTTGAAAGTTCCAATTGCTGTGTCATATAGGCAACAACCTCTGACTGGTCCTCACTATGTAAATCATTTTCTCTTTTTACTTCATCTCCATCAAGACTTTCGTTCTTTGGATGAGCATCTATCATTTTCGCTGACTCTTCTGTTGGATCTTTTCACCCTCTGGTCATTTGATTCCTTGTATTTTGTCCACGGAAACAGTGAAGGAATGGCTTGTGGCCGAAGATTGTTTCTCTTGCCAGTCAAACTGTGCTTATAATCCTCTGAAACAAAATGCTCCGAACAACAAAAATGAGGAACTATTTTACATGAATTTGCCATCCGAGTGTTTCGTTTTGACTGCCCATTACATCCTGTGATGGGGATCCTTGGGGAATGCGTGAAATGTCAAATCTTTCCTGTTGTCTGACAGATTACTGTTTCATGTTACTTCCGGTTTATGGTGTAAGTGTGTACTGTCATGTGCAGTTTCATTGGTGCACACTGTTCACACCAATGCAAGAAGTCACTTGCGACTCTTGTACGGTGGCCCACACGCGCAAAACACAACTAATTCTTTAATCACAAATCAAAGTTTTCTGAACACAACAACAAATTTGTTAAACACAAAACTCAATTTACTAAACACAACACCAAATTCGCGACACACGAATCAAAATCCACTTAGCACAACAATAAATTCGCTAAACACAAATCGAAATCCTCTAAACAAAACAAATTCGCCGAAACACAACAACATTCAAACGTGACATAATTTATGTCACCTACTCAAAGGATGAACCCATCATTCTTTAACCGCTGACACAAGCAGATGCATTCAATGTCATGTTCTGTCACGTTTGCTACTACTTGACGTGTTCACCTAGGTCACCTGGACTTTTCGAATGATTGTTAGGGAATGGATGGATCACTTAAGTGCTTGAATTGGGCCAAAGAGCTTGAGGTTATGTTTGCGTTTTGCTCGGAATGTGGATCAGCTGTCGATAAAGAGCAGATCCTAATACAACATTATTTTCATCGTGGATTTAGTTAAGCTGCATCCACACAAGCAACTTTTGTGTGACAATTTTTTGTGGCAAATGTATTTGCAAGTGTGCATGGCACAACAAATGATATGTTAAATCACGGGTTGACGCCTCCATCTTGGTTGCGAAAAAAGAGGCCTGGACACTACTACCCACTAAGGGATAGTGCCACATTTTCTGTGCCGAGTCATGCACGCGACCAAACTATCACATGTGACAATTTTTATTTGTCACCTAAAAACTGGCATGCCAGTTTTTCACCAAATGAATTTCGTCACATAAAATTTGGGAAAATTTCGTCATATAGACGGGCAAATAAAAGTTGTCAAACAAGAATTGCCACAGAAAATGTGCTTGTGTGGTTGTGGCTTTACTTGGTCATTCTTGTATTATTGAAGAAGTATCACACAATAGAATTATCTATGCAAACTCTTCACAAGAGACTTCAAGATTATGGCTTAAGAAGACTGAATAAAATCAGTGATGGTGGCGAAATTTAACAGGCCATCCACCGAGAATTAGAAAGGCCGGGTTGTATGAGGGGTTGTGGTACTATGTGGCACTGCCTTCAGTTGGATTATGGCATTCAATCACCAAGGAGCAAAGTGGAGAGTATTTTACGCAGGGTAAAACCCAAAGGAGCAGCTTTGCGGGGGGCATTCGATTTAATATCCACACCCCCCCCCCCCCCCCCCCCCC
>BLFK01000113.1:4153952-4182346 GCA_014634185.1 Astreopora myriophthalma | reverse complement strand
GGGGGGGGGGGGGGGGATATTAAATGGAATGGGCCTGGAAGGCTCATGCACCAAGGAGAAGGATATACAGTAACCTGTACCCTGCTCCAAATTTTGCCTGGCACATGGATGGGTATGATAAACTAAATCCATGATAAAAATATAATGTCGTATTAGGACCTCCTCTTTATCAACAGCTGATTCACGTTCGGGGCAAAACGCAAACGTAATCTCAAGCTCTTTGGCCCAATTCAAGCACTTAAGTTATCCTTCCATTCCCTAACAACCAAAGTTAGGTCTAACTTAAGGTCTAAAGTTGTGAGTAATGGTTCGACAGTGGGAATCCGAAAAGTCCAGGCCCCAGTTGTTGGAATGGTGGATAGCGCTATCCACTGGATAAATCGCCATCCACTGGATAAGTCAATTGGATTTGCTAGTACTTATCCGATTGATAGCGTTATCCACCTTTCAAACAACTGTGGCCAGGTGCACTAGGTGAACACGCCGAATAGTAGCGAACATGACAGAACGTGACATTGATTGCGTCTGCTTGTGACAGCCGTATAAGAATGATGGGTTCATCCTTTGAGTAAGTGACATCACGTTTGAATGTTGTGTTTCGCTGAATTTGTTGTTGTGTTTAGAGGATTTCGATTTGTGTTTAGTGAAATTGTTGTTGTGTTTAGTGGATTTTGATTGGTGTTTAACGAATTCGTTGTGTTTAGTGGATTTTGACTCGTGTTTAGCGAATTTGTTGTGTTTAGTGGATTTTGATTTGTGTTTAGCAAATTTGGCGTTGTGTTTAGTGAATTGTGTTTTGTGTTTAACAAATTTGTGAAATTTGCTGTTGTTTTTAGTGAATTGCGTTTTGTGTTTAACAAATTTGTTGTTGTGTTCAGAAAACTTTGATTTGTGTTTAGAGAATTAGTTGTTGTGTTTTGCACGTGTGGGCCACCGTACTCTTGCTATTGAACAGAGAATGTGCTTATCATTGCCATAGATTCTAAAAGCGTGTTTCAAAATCCTACAACATATTTTAGGCTGTATGCATTTGCCATAGAGAAGTCATATGGAGGAGCAAGCAGATCGCATGACTTTCAGCTACATTGTGTCATACATTAAGATCTATGCAACAGTCCTACTGTATAAAGCCAGGTATTCCTACCGTGTAAAGCCAGGTTTTCAGTTGTGGCACAAGCATAAGCCCAAGCACAAGAGTGCCTATTTCATAGTGAAAACAGGCTTGACACAAACATACATTGTAAGTGCAAACACAAGCATAAAAACTGTTTCCTTTTTCCTTGTGCTTGTACTCATGCTGATGTTTGCCTCTGTTGTGTGAAAATGGAACATGCATGTAGCATAAATGCAATGTAAGCTCTGGGAAGTGATCTGTGATCCTAAGTTAACGTTATTTTTTTTCCTGGCTTGCTTTGCTTTAGAGGACAGTTCTAAGTCAGTGGCTTCTGAAGGTCAAGCAGACAAAATCACAGACAGTGACACCTGTCACCTTAGAGAACTCCATAGTTATGTAACTGGCTGTGACGAAAATCTTGCAAACCACAAGTATGTTAAAGGTTCTTATCAACTCCAGGAATCATGACATAATTACTTTTATTATATAAAATTGAGTGGTATACCAAGTGGTGGCAAATCGATAAAAACGCTATCCCACTAGTGGCGATATCATTTTTATCCACACATATGTGATATCATTTTTGACCAATCAGCTCGCAGTATTTTAAAGAATACATGTAAAGCATCTTTTGTTGTATTGTGAGGATTTTATATAATAAAAAGAAAATTACATGGTCGCTTGGAGATACGAAATTTCTCTTCTCATGTTAAAAAATATTTTTCAACACGAAGAGAAATTTCGTATCTCCGCGCAGCCATGTAATATCCTCTATTTATTATATAAACACCAATGAAATACCAAGTGAGCTTTTGCGCGAAAACCTCACATCTTCACACGTGAAAAGATCACTGTTGCTATGGTTACACAATAAATCGCACCTTTGAGAGCGGAAAAAATAATGGTGTTTACAACTGGGTTTTTTCGAAATCTAAAATTCTAAGTAATAACAAGGAATTTGTTTTTCGTCCATGCTTTAAGGCCGTGTACTTCTTTCATGTCTAGTTATGACACAATCTGCTTTAAGACTATTTAAAATATTAAAGTGAAATGGTTTGGTATTTCATTGGTTTTTATATAATAAACAGAATATTATGGACATGGTTGCTTGGAGATACAACATTTCTCTTCTCGTGTTGAAAAATATTTCACTCGTTCGCTGCGCTCACTCATGAAATATTTTTCAACACTCGAAGAGAGATGTCGTATCTCCATGCGGCCATGTAATACCCTCTATTTCTTTTTCTTTTCTTTTTTTTTCTTTTAATGCTGTAATCATGGTGGCAATGAGCATGACATTAGAATACTGATATATGATGATCTAATGAAGATTACTGCAGCTGTACCTGACAATGTAGGAGCTTTTGTTTTCTTTTTTATTTCTGAAAGCATCCAGAATTCTTTACCTCTTTGGCAGGAAGGACATAAAGTTACCATGCACAGGAACATGTTAAATCTACAGTCATGTATTTGGGTGCTATACTGGGAATTTTCACCTCAGTATCCATTGACTTAAAGGCACCTAAATGTTGAAAGGCATGGTTTGAAATAGCTGCTATGTTACATCCTAAATTGTATTGTAGTTGAAAGGCATGGTTTGAAATAGCAGCTTTGTTACATGATTGTGTTTCCAGCCTAAAGTTTAAACAGTCTGTATTCTGTTCCCTATTAGGAAGCTAATCCAACAAGACAAAACAACATTGGCTAAAATGCTTGGAGAACTAAAGGAAAAAAGTCAGTCCCTTGAGGTTCAAGAAGCAAATTTGCGCAAGCTTCAGCAGCAACTAGAGGCTGCTCGGAAAATCACACTTGCAAACAGATTGCTCGTACAAAAGCTGTGCAATCGGACAAAAATTGTGAAGGAAAAGGTTACTAAGAAACAAGCAGTGGCCAGCAATTTTGAGGAAGAACTTCTTAGAGCCAAAAGCATTCTTTCAGCAGTGAAAAGGAGAATGCCCACAGTGGGTGACACAGGATCTGGTAGAAATAGCCCACAGTCAGAACCTTTAAGTAGTGCTGGAAATGAAAAGCAAACATTTAGCATTACTCCTGCCATATCTCAGGAGATAAAAAGCTCACTTGCTGCAAAGTTAGCAGAACTTTCCACTTTGAACAAACTTGAGAACAGAGAGAGAAGGAAACTTGATGGAACCAGTGACTCTGCGGAAGAAACTGTAAGTTTTCTGAGCTGGCCAATGATACATGAAGTCTGAAGTTCAAAACCCAATCAATTTTGTTTGTTTACCTGTACATGTGAGTACGATTCATGGCTGGTTGTGAAAAATAGAACAGCTTGGTGGAGTTTGCATGTTTGTGGAAGTGCAATCATTTTGGCTAAGTGAAATTATATGTAAAGGTAAAGATTGGCTTTTTCACAACAAACTTTAATTTTCTTCATTCAGGTTTTTTATTCGTTCAGGTCAGTGGAGGATGAGAGTGATAGGCCAGTTGCAATACAGGCTTATTTTGCATTAAGTGTGATCTTCCACAAAACCAACTGGGGAGGACACTGAAAAATGTAATTTCTTTTCTGGCCTTGAGGGCGCACTGAGTCACGTGTCTGGCCTTTTGTACTTCATGATCTTGTGCTCCCAGTAGACTTTTTTACAGATGTTAGGAGAAAAAACCCTGATGCTTTTGTAGTCTCAAAGAGTGAGCACAAATAATTGCATCCGACAAGGGAGCCGGATGCAGTCCTAGTTCTATGTTGCATGAGTTCTGTATGAGCCGAAATGGAATAGAGTGTTTCTCTGTGTTTGATGCAAATTTAGCCACCCAGCAGATTTTGCAGTTGTCTTTTTTTTTTTTGGCCTGGCTGGGAACCGGTACGTATTTTCACCTCACTTTGATGCATGAGTGTGCAGTGAAAGTACTGGAGATGTGCTCTGTGACAGTACTGCAAAAGCACATTGTTTATTCACATGTTTTTGTCATGCGAGCATTACAGATTTTGTTGTCAGCTCTGTCTCCTAACTACCACACCAATTAGGCAGCAGGTCTCCAATTCTTTTCTTTCACTCAAATCAGCAGGGGCCCGTTTCTCGAAAGCCCCGAAACTTTTCGGGCGTTTTTCGGGTGTCAGAATTGCCTCCCTGTTTTGAAACGCAAGACCTTTTTCAACCCTGAAACTTTGCAATTAGTCTTCTCTTTCTTATCTTGAAAGCATGTCAAAAGAACAGATTTTCGGCATAAGCGGATCGCAGTTTTACAAATTGCTTTTCGGGCCCGTAAACTTTTCGGGACTTTCGAGAAACAGGCCCCAGGCACTGCATGATTGACTGTTTGGACAGCAGGAGAGATGCTGGAGCATCCAGAATTACACTGCCAATATACAGGACTAACAGCACCCTGTCCTCTCTGAATCTTGCATTCCACAGCCCCTTCCTGCCTACATACATGTACAGTAACAAACTCAGATGCACTTCACTAATCACTGATTACTACTAGTTATTATAATTTTCGTTATGGCTTTGTCCTTTTTTTTTTTTCCGAATAGAGTACTAAAAAACCGAAAGCACCTTATTCAACACCTGAGGTAAGTCCTGCGTCTTCAGCTCCTAACACTCCAAGCAAATCTGCCAGGGCTCAAAGAATTGCACAGGAAAAGGCACGATTGAAAAAACTTGAGCATGAACTGTCAGAGAAACTGAAATTGTTTGGAAGACAACAAGAAGAAGGGGGCGATGAACCTTCCATCCTGCAAAGCAAGCCATCCAAAAGAAGCAAAACTGACCCTTCTGATGTTGAGAAAAGTGGAAGGGAGCACAGAAACAGGCTTCCAGTGAGCAGTGAAAGAACTGGTAATTCTATTGGGTTGGTGACAGAAAGACAAGAGGTGAATTCCAAAGAGCAGCACCCTCAGTGGTGTGAAAACCAAGAGGTGAATCCTTCATTAAGAGACAGTGACAAGCCTACTGCAAGGCGTCTGTCAGTATCTCCCGAGCAACTACAGCGTATCACAAAACTGCAGGTCAGTACCATTTTGATATGGATGTGGCCATCTATAGCCTGTAGTTCCTTAGGCAGCACTATACATTGCCCTTCAGGTATGGCCTCACCAGTTGCGAATCCTAGGAATTTTGGAGGGGAGTGACTGAAGTAACAGAACAATATTGGAATGTCAGTTGAGCGTTGATTTCATAAACCACAGGCTTGGAAGATGACTTCATTGACTAATGTCACAAAACTATGTTTCTTTTTCTTCATTTTAATTTTGTTCAACAACTAGAAACAAAATCATGCCTTTGATACTTTTGTTCCCTTTGATTCATAATTTTATAAGCTTAGACAACCACAAAAATGAGGGTGGCTAGCCACCCAATCCCCCCTCCTCCCTAGATCCACACCTGATATTTTCTTATTAGACAAAGGGACCGTGCAGGGGGTGAGGCAAAGCCTCCCCCTCCCCAACGTTTTTTCGGATAGTAAAATAATTTCTCTTTTTTGGTGTAGTTACCCAGATCTGTCACTTACCACAATAACTTGATTACATTATTTTATGTGAAATATGCAGACCTCTCAGGAAATGCTGCCTTTTTCTGATTTGTCCATTTTGATTCAGTTTAATTTTTTAAGGGTTTCCTCCAACAAACACAACCAAATAGGGCAGTTTGTCATTAGGTTTGTTCCTGAACAGATGATTAGATTTAAATATTTATATTACTATTGGCAGTTTTAGATGCCAGTAGTATACATGTAGCCATTTCAGAAGACTTAAATTTGAAATATTCCCAGGGGAGCATGCCCCCGGACCCCCCTAGTTTGCTCACGCTTACGCATTTGCATTAGCCCCCCCCCCCCCAAAAAAAACTTGAAAGTCCGCTCCGTGGAATACCTTTTCCAGCTACTTTTTCCCTAAATTGAAGCAATTAAAGGAAGATTCTTTCAAACTCTTGTTGATACAGTTGGTTACTCTACTCAAACCAGCTGCCTACTTCAAATTTTATTGAAACCACTGATCCTAATCTTTTTTTTTTTTTTCATTCAAGGCTGAAAAAGATATGAAAGGCCCACAGTTTTCACCATCCAGTCTTGATGTTCCATTATCAGCCCACCAGCGCTCCATACTGTGTGTCAGCTTACCCTTTGGCGGTGAGCTCACGAGCATAGTAACAGATCAACACATCGACTCGTCAGTTAGGGAAGAACAAATAGCTGTCTCGTCTGTTGCTAGACCAATCTCTACAAGAGATGATGACGAGGGGGTGCCCTGTCCTCTCAAAAAGTATAAAAGCCAGTTGTTGCACTTCAAGTCATACAGGTTAGATTAGACAAGATTCTTGTCCCCTGGGGCTGTGATTTTTTTTTTTCAATCAGCACCAAGAACATCAACCTCTAGCTGGTTTCAAACCAGAACTCTGGGAATCACGGACTTCTGGCCCATCTGCACAAAAGTAGACCCTCACTACAACTGCCTGTATGTCGGAACAGGCCAGGCCCAGTTGTTTGAAAGGTGGATAGCACCGTCCACTGTATAACTGTCTGTGATAGTGATTTATCCAGTGGACAGCGTTATCCTCCTTTTAAACAACCAAGGCCAGATGTTATTCTTGGTGCTGACCTAAAGAAACATGGCCTCTCTGGACAAAAATGAAGAAACTACTAGAAAAGGATTTTTTTTTCCAAATTTGTTACAATAAAGCCTGGTTTACACTTGCAGCATATATGTAACACTAATGTACTGTACATGTAGGGACGTAATAAGAGGCTCACAAATGAAATTAAACACTTTTGTTGGTGTTCATTTTTATACCTTTCATGTGAACAACACACCTTAATAACATGGTAGGAACATATAGGCATATAATTAGAAGATATAACGAAGAGACAAGATTCTCTGTTACTCCAAGTTTCGAAACTCGGAGTAACAGAGAATCTTGTCTCTTCGTTATATCTTCTTATTCAAAGCTCTACACTTAAAAAGTGTATTGAGCACTGTTTAACGGCATTAGCCACTTTATTACACATAGGCATATAATTATAATAACTTAAACATTACAACATCGGAAGAAATTAATCTTTTCTTTTAGCAGACACTGTTGAACTACTGTACAAAGATGGCATTACGTGTATTTTGTCCTTAAGTCTTTACTTTCTTTCATTATCTTTTTTTTTAGATTGAGCCCCTATTTCAGGATAGAAGGAGGATTTTCTCTAACCTCTCTTACATTTTCAAACAAGCTAAATCCTGTGTGGCCGTTGTGTAACTTTGACTTGCAAGGCCAATGCAATGATGAGGACTGCAGGTTCCAACACTTCATTGACTGCAAGCTGTCTCAAGAACAAACACTGCAGGATTTGGCTGCTTACAATCCCACCCTTTCTGCAGATGGTCATGAAACAAAAGAGCAGCAGGAAAGTGTCGAATCTTTCACCAAAGCCTTTTCAAAGCAATACCAAGACAAGATGTCTTGGGAAGAGCTTTGTATATTACTAGTGAATGAAGTAAAGAAACAGAGAAAAGGCAGTGGACCTTTTCATGTTTACTTTGAGCCTCGGACCTGGAAGCTGAAAAAGGAGGTTGAAAAACAAGAGGAATGCATGGATGAGAGTGCAGATGACTTAGGTCGTGGAATTATCTTCACTAGAAAAGACAAAGTTCATACTGCAGTTGCACAACCAAGAGATCCATTAACAACGAGTATGGGACAGCCTGCCATTGAGGAAAGGTGATAATAATTATCATGGGGTTTGAAGGATTAGCCAACTGTTAAAAGAAATTGTTTGCACTGGTCTTACTTTATGGTAGTCTGTTTTTGGCCAGCAAAACTTCTCAGTTTAAAATCTTGTGTAAAGCTAAAAATGACAGTTGAAGAAACCAATCTTTTTTTCCCATGCAGAAACAAAAGTTTGGGGCAAAAAAGCTTATCCATGCTGTGATTGCACGACAAAAAATTTAATTCCATGTATTCCCAAAGAATGAAATAAGATGGTTTCTACTGACATGGAATGCCAAAGGAAGGTTCTCTTTCATTTCTTTGAGTTACCCAAAGAAAATAATATAACATTACAATAATCAGACTCCCTTTGGAGACAAAATAATTGCTTTTAATTAAAAACTGGGCCTGTTTTCAATCTGCACAGCAGCAGGCATGTGCACACTCTGCAGGCCTGTTTGCCTGCCACCACAGACGTACATGTTCTTGCTGACTTAACTTAGGGCGCTTTCCATTTGACAGAACTGACCGGCCAGACCGGGCAGTTGGAGGGGCTAACTCAAAAACGCGTTCAAAATAACACACTTCGAGCATGATATGTACTCCTCTAAAAGAATGTGAGGGATTATCGTGCAACTGTTCCTTCAAACTATTGCATTTTCTTTGCAAACTGACTGGTCCGGCCGGCCAGTTCTGACAAAAGGAAAGCGCCCTTAGACACCTGTTGACGTAGAAACTGCATGCATTATGCAGTGTATTAGCCATAAGAATGATTGTGGCATTGTTATCAATGCTGGGTGATGTTGTGTTAGGGGGAAGGGGAGGAGTTAGTCAGTGATTTAATTTTGCACTGTTCATTTTGAGAATAGGATGTCCGGAAAAGCAGAGAGTTTACTTGAAAGGTTGAGAGCAAGGTTACAGCTGTATAAAAGCTGTATGGAACTCACATATACGAATCTCTCCTGTTCTTGCACTCCGGTGACATTTTCCCAGATCTCTTGTCCCTTTACCCAGTATTGTTTACTGCTGCAACTGTTGTTTTCTTTCCAGTCAAGAAGTACGTTATTTTGGGGAGGAATACAACAACACAGAAACACTTGAAGCATCCTTAGAAACCTCTCCTGCAGATGTGGCTCTGTGGATCAAGTTGGCAAGATTACAGCTTCGTCAGAGCTTTGATGGTGTTGATTCAGATCACGTGGATTTGTATCATCAGGACAATGTTACACAAGCTCTGAGTACTCTTTCCCGAGGACTGGAAGAAAATACTCATTCAGAGGTCTGTGCACTTATCTTAACATAAAGACTATTGGTTTATTTGACTCAAAATATGGAAAAATTAAAATACAAACTCACATAAATACACAGAAATAAAACACATAAATACATTTAGGGTAGGTGAAGTAAAAACTGTACGTTTTAATTAATATTGTATTACCTTTTTTGTAAGTTTCAAACTAATAGTGACTCATAGAATGTTGTCTGTGGCACAAAGTAAAAGTCATTAATATGTCTGTTAAGAAAAGGCTAGCAAAGTTTTGTTACTGTTACATGGCTATGATTATCCTGTATAACTTGCATCCTTCTTTGCCCAGCTTCCAACATTCCCAAGAAATCAAGACCAAAATATTGAGATGAAGTAATTTCTCATCTTTTTTTTTTTGTGAAAACTAAAATGTAATGCAAACCAATCAGAAAAATAGAAGGCATTGTTCTTTTGGTGTTTTAAGGCCATGATTATGAGGGCTAAACAAAAGATTGTGCCACAAATTCAACATACATGTAAGACAATAATTATCCTGTCAGCCCTTCATTTTGTATGTCATGTTCACACTAACATAATTTGATTTATTATTGTCCTAATTGTTTTTTTATGCAGGAGTTGTGGTTAGAATACTTGGAGCTATATTCATCAAGATGTAACCAAGATGAACTGAGAGAGATTTGTGACCAGGCTGTCGAGTTCTCACCAACATATAGTGTGTGGTGGAAATACCTAGAATATTCAACAACTTACCACGCTAAAAAGACTGTGTGCTTGCGCTTGCTTTCCTTTCTTGTAACAAACCCTGCTGATCCAGTAGAACTTCATTCACATCACATGCTTGAGGTGCTTCTGTATCTCGTACAACTTGAATTGTATTCTGGGCACTACAAGTCAGCTCTGTCAGTGTTCAAGGAAGCATTAGGAAAGAAGGCTGCAGACCACACGGATATTCCAGATCTGTCTGTTCACCTGTTGCCGTCTGACCGTTGTCTTGCTTGGTTGGCTTACATCCATGTGTTTGAATTTCACCGTCCTCCAGCAGCCTGGTTTGATTCTTGCGATGACAGGCCATCTCAAATGGTGACAAAAGAAGACTTCATATTTCCATGGAAACCATCTCAACAATCCAGAGCACCTGGGGAAAAGCTGTTAGTGCTGTTTCAAGGTCTGTGAAAGCAGCTTTCAACAACAACAACAACAACTTTATTCACTCTTGTACAAGCTTATATATATATATACAAGTTAAGAGGGTCTCTCGAGCCAACAGCGCATCTCTGCCAGCCAACAGCGCATCTATATATATATATATATATATATATATATATATATATATATATATGAAAAAGAAGAACTAAAATAGTGTACAAATATTTGAGTCTGGAGGCTAATTAACTGGGTAGTTTTCGAGTTAGCCCCCAGTTCAATTGAACGATTAAACTAATTAATCAGTTGCTTGAGTGTTGGGTTTGGTTTGCTGTATGTATGTAGTCACTCTTGCTTTCCTGCACTTGGTGCTTGGCTGCCTTGACTGGCTTTGCGTTCTGTTGGGCTAGCAAAACCAAGTCGTGAATTAGCAAGTTTAAGTTTTGTGGTTTCCTGAAAGGTGTATTTTCAGAATGTGAGTGACTCTGTAATGTCACTTTGGTTTATGTTTTACGACAGACAACTGAAAACTTGCTTTGCATTCATTAACTCAACCCTATGTTATTGTTGCTTTGGCGTCAAAGCCAACACTACCACTTCCAGGGCTAAAAACAAAAAAAGTTAGGTTGAGGTGAAGTGACTTTCTAAACTGAACGTGTACAATCATCAAAATTAATCAACCAAGTTATTTTGGTAAAGAGTTATAAATGGTATCGTTCTTTACCAGATGCACTGAAAGCCTGCAGAGTGGCAGTGAAGTCGTCATCAGCTAGACTGGCTGTTTGCCTTCCACTATACAAGAACCTGATTGCGTTGGAGAGGGCTTATGGGCGAATTGACTCTGCCAAAGGAATCTGCCGCCATCTTCTAAAAGACAATCCTTCTGTCGTAGTATTGTGGCTGTGTTTAGCGGCCCTTGAAGATGCAGTACTGGAGAACAGAGATGCAAAGAAAGTCTATGAAGAGGCATTGGAGAAGTGTAAAGGCCATGCTGAGGTGTCATACAGTGCAGCTCGCTATTACCTGGAGAAGGTTAGGTAGAACTGTACAATATCACCATAAGGCATCCATATGCTTAGCAAATTCTGTACGTGTAAAAACCCTTAGAATGAGCTCTCATGGATTCCAGGTAGTTCCCTGCTCTAGCATTGTTAGGAAGTGCAGACACGTGACTAAGTTGTCAAAAACAAATTTTGCCCCCCCCCCCCCCCCCCCCCTCAAATTATTTGTTAGCTCGGAGGAAGCCTTTTGGAATGCTTTGATTTATTATTTTGTATACATAGATCAATTGCAAGACTTCATCAGTCCATCCTCATAACCCACCAGTCCATCCTCATAACCCACCCCCTCTCTCCAGAAAAGAAAATTACAAATTACAACTTTCCATGACATAAACTCTGATTCATAAACTTTTGAAATGCAGCCTAGTGTATTAAATAATTTATCTTGTAGTTTTTCAGCCTTTAGTAACAGTACATGTATGTCTCTTCACAGAATGATGTCCAGAAGGCCATGTCAGTTCTCAACAAGTGTGTGTACTACAAGTTTGCATCAGCAAGCAAATCCCCAAAGAGAGAAGTACAGAGTCTTGCAGCCATCCCCTCGGAACAGGAAGGAGTTGATGCTGTTGCATTATACCGCAAGCTCTTGTCTCAGCCACTGCCCTACAACTATAGGTGTCCTCCATATATGTCAGATGTTACACCACACAGCTTGAGAGGAGAGAAACTCTTTCTGTGGTTATGTTACTGGTATGTGCTTGTACTATAAGGAACACAACCATGCTAAGTGACTTTGGACTCATTTTGTCAAAGAGTGCAGTCAAATTCCAATTCATGGGATTATTATAAAATTATGACACTGTGTTTCTGCAATGAATTGAGGTCGTTTTGCCCATTGCCACACATGTAGTACTGCGATGGGTCAAAATACTATTGCAGTACTATTGCATTAGTAGTGATACTATTGCAATACCATTTTGATAGTACATGCATTTCAGTTTGTGACCTCTTAATGTTGTAATAATACGTTTGTTATATACTAGTTATGCAACCTTTTCGAGTGGTTTACCATGCAATATCCCACAAGTCACTTGTATTTTCTCGGTATACACACGAGCCTTTACACACCGAGAAAATACAGGTGACAATAATAATAATAATAATAATAATAACAATAATAATAACAATAATAATCACTTTATTTAAGTCTCAAGGTTATTTAGCTGAGCACAAGTGCTCTACTAATTAGGGAGCCTACAAATCAACTGAAATCAAAACAAATCAAATCAAATGTTGGTTTTTGAGGAGAGGGGAAAACCAGAGAACCGGGAGAAAAACCTCTGGAAGCAGGGTAAAGAAACCAACAAACCCAGCCTACATATGATGCTGAAACCGGAAATCGAATCCGGGCCAATTTGGTGGAAGCCGAGCGCTCTCACCACTGCGCCAACCCTGCTCCCTAGGGATATTCCACAAGCTGGATATTCTATGGTATACCACGAGGAAAGAGTTGTATAACTATCTTGTACCATGCTATGTAGAAAATACTGTGGCCAACACAATCAATTGAGACAAACGCGCAGACTTCATTTTCAGTGCCTTTCAACTGGCTTTCCATTGTCTACGATCTTGATGTTCTAAAACTCTTTTAAAATGTTTCTGACTAGAATTCATGACACAGAATACAAAGAATGTATGTCACGTAAAGAAGTTATGGTCAAACGCTTGCAAAATTCGTACTGCGTTTGGAACTTCAAGACCGAGCAAAAGTACAGAAAATTTCAAAACTCTCTGAAAATGTTAATTACTTAAAACTCATGGAAGAAAATGCAAAGAATGCAAGTCAAAATAAAGTTATTTTAGTTAAAGGCTTGCAAAAATTGTACTGAGTTTGAAACACTAAAACCGAGAGAAAATACCGTCAAAAGTACCATTGCTTGATGTGCCGCTTACTAAATTTCGGCGGGCGTGAGGTTGTAGTGCGCGATGGGAAGGTTGGGTGTAATACCGGTGAATATACAACGGCTTTCCTGTGTTCTGATTGGCTGTATTTTCCATGGCATGGTATAATAAACACTTAATGACTGGTCCCAAGGGGGACAGTGAATTATCTCAATTCACTGTTCCCCAAGGGACCAGTCATTAAGTGATTTGTTATATAGCAAAAAATTGCGAACGCAGTCGCTTGATAAAAACAAAAGCAAATTTTGAAAAACGCGCTGATATTCCAGCGACAACATCAGGCCACCTTCAACTGCACGCTCTGATCACGTGCAACAGCGGTCAACATTTCGCGGGTAACATTGAACTGTTTCCCGTTTGACGTCATAGTTTTCGCAATGTTGCCCGCTCATGGCATTTGGCGGTAAACAGTTTCATTGTTAGATGTCATGTGACCATGAACTAGCCAATGAATGGGCGCGCTGTAGCGGGAAAAACGCCAGCTATATAACAAAAAAGAAGATATAGCATCCCATTTGAAAACTATCGTAACTATTTATAAACAACGAAACTGTTGCAATTTTGGTCAGGTTTTTGTAATGATATTTTGTAATGGCAGGTTTTTGTAATCAGTAACCGTTACGTTCAGATCTACATGTACACTGTACATGTAATGCCTTTGTCGATGGCTGTTTTCAAGTTAACACAGTGTCTTACCTGACGTAATTTCAGCCTGTTACTCGAAATTTCTCCTCCATGTCCAACACTGTGGGATAATCTGTCAGCGGAATCGGCATTTGAAACAGCCGTACACAGCCCTCTGGACAGACAAGATGTGCAAACACTGTGGACTGAGTACCTTTTCTACCAGAGATCCAAATCCATGCAGAGAGAAATATCTTTGCCAGTGCACCAGCAGGTTATGAGTGAATTAATAAACAGATGTTTGATGTCAGTGAGCACTAGTAGCTCTCTGCCTCACTCATCAGGTGCTGTATGGCAGGATTACAGATTCCACAATCAGGTGAATTCACAGTCATTGTTTAGGCTGCGTCGCAGACCTACTACACCTTTGGTATATCTAGGCTTTGACCTAGGTTTTGGGTTATATGTCTGGCTGCGCGCAGGCCATTGTTGTTTTGTTCTTCTGTTGTTCTGTAGAATTGGAATGTTGCATGGGGTTCTCCTGGCTCTAATAAACCAGTTGGAGTTAAATTACTGGACCAGCCGTCTGTCTATAGAATGAGGCACAACACAAGGCTGGGTTGTGTTGTGCTTGATATGATTGCCAATGGCTCGATGCCAAAGCTACACCATGTTGCAGTTTCCTTGTGCAAGAACTCCTTCTTTGCATAATTTTTATAGCTGATGGCATTATGCTGCCAGAGGTGAACTATGAGCAGTACTCAAAGTTGCCTGTTGCTACGGAACTGGCCCTTGTTGTTCTTTGCTGCGTGGGCTTCTCTGGTGTGGTCCCTAAACATTTCATCTGATTAGATTTACAGCTGTTGCTGTTGTGTTATTCGCTTTACAGGTCATCGGTATATCAGTAAGCTGTATACCCCAGTCTTGTTGGTCAGAGGAATTTAAAAAGTACCAGCGTTTTTTTCCTGGAAGTGTCAGTTTGGCACTGTGGTATGTCGTGCTGTAATGCAACTAATTAACTTGCATGTAAGGCAGAAAGCAATAGTTACTGATATGAGTTGACTGATCAATCACTCTGCCAATATATTTATTAACCCTTTACTCCCTAAGGAGTACCCCATTGAGGAGTAAAATTGTCTGGCATTACAAGGTCCTGAAACCAAAGAATTCCGAACCACCAAGGTGCAGGCAACGGTGTGAGACCTTTTAGCCAGGGATTTTGCCCTTCTTAGATGAGAAGCCTTGCACCACGCTGTCTCTCCCCAGCCTGCTGGGGGGGGGGAGGGGGGGACTCTGCAATGAACTAGGCAATGAAAACCTTGTGGTAAGTGGGCTTCCTCTTTCAATGTTGTGATTGTCAATTGTCATTGCATTGCCAAATTGCCGTTGCTTTGTCCCTGGCCTTGTCCTTTGTCGTTGTCAATGTCAGTGTCATTGCGCCACTGTGCCCAATTGTCCCAATGTGTCATTGCCATGATTATTATAATATTCTTGTTTCATATCGCAGTATCATTTGTTTGCTAGCAAGTGTAATCAACTTCGTATGATCAATTCATTTACCTGTTGTCACCACTTCATTAGCTATTCCAGTTTATACATTTATTCCTTATCACCTTCATTGCAATGGCCAGTCGGTTGTCTTGTACTTAATGTATTCAATTTGCCAGGTGCCGCTTCAGAGTATTTAAGGTACAAAGTATAAATACTCGTTGTAATCTTTCAGATAGGGCTCTCTCCATCTGGTTAGATGGTCATTTATTTAACCTAGGAGTCGTGTAGTTCTTGTTGTTGTACCGTTTGTCACCCATCAATAATTAAAGATCCTTTTATAAAATCGGAGTAGCTAATAATTTTGTCCAGTTGGTAGTAGCAGTTCTCTAAGTTGCTTCATAACTACTGAAGTTGGGATAAGCTCCGGTGATGTGAGCCCTTGTGCCTCGAGTGTGCGACTTTACCTTGAACTTTTGCCTTCCTCACCCTAGGCATTTGGACTGAGGTAGTTCTATTGTTGCGAAACAAGGTATTCTCTTCGCAGGTCTTGCAAGAATGAGGTGGAGAGAAAAAACCATGACCAGGCAAAGAAGATATGTGCTGCCTTCCTCTCAGAGAATCCTTATAGTATTAGCATGTGGAAAGTGTACCATTCTGTGCATGATAAATTTCGTTCTGTTTTCATTTGAGTAGATCCAAAGTTAAGGTTGTTTAAAGTCAAAAGAAAACCGGTCAACAGTCGATTAGTGTACTTATTCCTTCCTTTTTAACTTGTTTTGTTTTTGTCTCTTTTGTTTTTTGTTTATTTGCCACACAAATGAAGTACAATCCAAGAAACTAATTAAAAATGAGTTAAGGAAAGATCACAAACAAACGTGGCGAGGAGACCAACACGAAACTAGAAAGCTTATGAGAGATTAGGCCTTCTCGACCTAAGTGCTAGGTTGATAAATGAATGACAATTTACAATTTTCTACATGGCGTATAAACTAAGGTGGACTAAAATTTGGATTGAGCAATATGTAATGCAGTCTTATACGTATTTATAAGTTTACCTTTAAGCTTTTTCTTAAAGGAACATAAGGAACTAGAGTTGATGACTTCTTTGTTTAAATCTGTTGAACAGGTTTGCGAACTGGGTTTAAATGACTGTCTTGCTTGTTTGTTTCGCTTTTCTTTTATCTTCTTTGACAACAGGGCCATTGCTATTGAGTTACAGAGAAACTGCATCAAGGAGGTAATCTACTTAGTTTGCATGGTTCCCTTATAGAAGGATAAAACAATATCTTTGCTCTCTTTTTCCTTAATCTGTACCAAATGCTGTTGTGGGCAGCTTTTAGTGGCCTGAACCTGGAAGGGTCTTCATCACCTCGTACGCCCACCAATTATAACCTCTGCTCCTTTTTTCTGAAGTTTTCAAAGCAGAAACTTCTCTAACATGGTGACTAGTTCCGTTCCACCCATTTGTGGGTGGTACGGCTGTTAAAGATCCGGCGACAATTTACTAGGGGAAAAAATGTCAGTGATATTGATATTCATTGTCTGCCTCAGAGAGAGTGAGGTGATGTTATTGGAGTTCTTACGCTGAAGTTATTCGTTGCACTGAGACGTTCCTTTTGCAATGTGGCTCAATCGTATCTGTTTTCCAGGCTCGCAAGATGTACCAACAAGCCACCAAGGTTTTACCATTTGCCGCAACTCTGTGGAAAGATGTAAAGTCATTGTTTGTTGTTGTTGTTGTTGTTGTTGTTGCTGCTGCTTCTGTTGTTGTTGTTGTTGTTTGTTCTTTGTTTAGGTCAATTTGAACCAAACTCCTGTAAAATTTAGATTCCATTGTCCTCTTTCAATTTCACAGTTTTTGATGTTTGAGCTTGCTCAGAATGGCGATGGCACAGCCGTCCAGGAGATTGTGGCGCAGAGTCGAGAAATAGGTGTTGACCTTAAGGATTATTTGAATACTCTTCTTGGTAAATGAGACTGTTCGGTTTTAAGTAAGCTGTTACAAAAACAGTTTACCGAACGAGCGTTTGATGACGCAAATTGTCCTGCTCAAAACATATGAACAAGAGATCACAAAAGCATTGTACAAAGTGCATTAGTTTATAACGTGCTGGTATTTCCTGTTAATGGACTTCAGTAGCAATCGTTGCCAAATGACATTAATATCCGTCGCAGTCTATTATCTGCGAGTGGGATGTTCAAATTTATGCAAGATTCAACGGTTTATCCACTTAAGTAGACAATTCTTAAGTGGACTCCTTCACTCAGAGGTGGACAAGTCACAAGGTATGCTTGGTTAGGGTTTTAAGTTTTTTTTTCCGCGGCTGAAGACATCGCTTTGTAGATCTATCACAAAGTAATACCGAAGCTCGTGTTTCAGACTTTGTGTCGTCCAGATGGTTAATATTTCTTTGAAAATCTGATGTCTGTTTTCCTTTGAAAAAAACAGAAGCGTGACAAAAATCTGTGAAGTCTCTGTTGTTTTAGTGGACATTATCATGGAAAGAGACTCACTGCTCTCCTTTCGTTCATGGCGGCAGGGGGCGATTCGAAATGGCTGCATTCGCGTGCTAAGAACAAATAGTTTATTTTTTAATAATATCTAAACAATTATTGATCATTTGTCAAAATCATATCATATCAGAAGATGTGATGCTGTTAGAATTTATTAAAGAAAATAGGACCAGATGTTGTATTCTTGCGTTCCAGGAACGGTCAGCTCTATAGTGTTTGTTCAGCGGTGGCCTGGTAAACAGTGTTGTTCTCTGTAGTCAGTATTGTCTATTACGCTTGCATGTTTACTTGCTGTAGACTCGTCTGTGTGTGACGTTGTGTTGTTTCTATACTGTGGATTGAATTTCTTGCAGGAAATGCGCTGTCTCTTTGCCTGCTTGCGACTGACTGATTGACAGGCTGACTGGCTCTGTCTGTGTCTATCTGTCTTCATATCAGCCTTAGGCTGGGTGTCTATTAAGTTATTTTATTGCTTACTCTTTGAGGCAATTGGTAAAATGTCACGTGTTAAGTAATCACATGGTAGATGAGTTTATGAGCAAACCAGTCGGCCTTACAATACATGTAGCCGGACAGTATCCTTCGCTTGTTTCCATTATACTCGTAAGCTGCCCAGTCTGTCAGGCAGACACTCGTAGTTAACCAGTTAATAAGCCATCTGTTTGCTGAGCAGGTAAGCCAGCCAGCTAGCTGGTCGGTCAGTCTGTTTGTCTATTACCTAGCTTCAGTCATTTAACTATAGCCATTTCGTTACATTCAACCAGTTTGTTGCCTTGAGAAGGAGGATACAGAAAGACCGGCGAAAATGCACCGGGATTCCTTGTAAAAACTGAGGCTTAAATGTTTAAGCGTCTTTTCCCGACAAAACGCTACGGAGGCATCTTCCCAAACTTGCCTCCAAAGAAAAATTTAGAGTTTATTCCGTTTATTCTTATTCCAGAATAGGGATAATCGAAGGGGCCCTGAGTCAGTCGGGCAGACGGTTTGTCGAGAAGTCACCCATTGAGTTCCTAGGTCAAGTAGCCAGGTCTGTCTGTGTTTCAGTGAGCCCGGTAGTCTGTCAGTTGGACAGCAGTTTGTCAGTCAGTCAGGTTATTCATTTAATCAAGGCAGGTCAGTAAGTCAGCGGTCGTCTGTCATTTAGTCAGCCACTCAGTCAAACAGACAGTCAATCAGTCAAGCAGGTAATCTTATGTACTTATTGACTGAGTTAGGTCGGGCCGGACGGGAAAATATTTGGCCCTGGGTCATGGCGTACGGACCGAGCGCAGCATTTTATCATATGACCACCGCGCTTCAGTTCGCCAAGAGCCGCACGGGATCCTAGCAGGGCCGGACGGCTTTTTCCAGCCCTGCTCGCGCCATCGCGTACGGCCCTCATACGGGGAATTATTGATTCCAAAGGTCATTGACTTTGTCATCTTCATTCTTTTATTCCCATTCTCTTTCTTGTCATATGATTTCATGCACACGTTGTTGTGTCAAACTTAGAGATGAGTTCGTGTCTGTGTGTGTGTGAGAGAGAGAGAGGGAGAGGGGGCGAACTCATCATGAGTAGGGGTGGATTGTGTTTGTGTTCGCGTTACGTTGCTTATTTCCTCAGGTGTTGACCCCATGCAGCAGGACAGACTTCTCAAGAATAAAACTTACCAAGCGATAGCTTCATGCACAGTGTGTGGCTATAAATCTACACTAGGTGCATTTTATAAACATTGAACGGAGAAAATCAGCACATGGAACAGAAAAACTTAAGGAAACTTGTGCAGCCTTTAGGTCTAAACGAACCTTGAGGCTGAAATAAGACCTCTCAGGCTGATTGAGGTTGAAGAAGACTTGGGTTGCACTGTCTTTTCATCAAGATCACGATTGTAATGTTTGTAAGTAGGACAGACGAGTCTGTGGGTCTATAGGGCGACTGACAAAAGCATGCGAAGTGCCTTACTGCACATGGTCGTTTGTTGTAAATAAAGCTGGCAAAGTTTTGCTTTACGCGTAGGGAAGGTTTAATATGAAGATATAGGCGAATTTGTTTTGTTTCTATTGACTTCTGGGTTCTAAACCAGTTGGCACTTTGCATTTTTTACGTTACTTTAGCTCCAGGTTTGTTAGAGATCAGATGTCTTTTCGACGGAGTTTCATAATTGCAGAAATATTTCAGTTTTGTTCACTCGGCTTTGCAAATTGTGTGCTCAGCTTTGCCAGTTTGCTTATATACAAGAGCAATAAAGCAATGAACTGTTGTTTGTTTTAAATTTACTGCAAAAACACTTTAAAATCTTTGATTCCTTAGCATGGAACAGAACAGAACAGAAGACCTGTCCAACAGGCATTCTATGCTGTGTTCTTAATTTAATCCAAGCAAAGAGAATTGAAAAACAAGGGATGTAAGACGACCTAGGAAAAACATTGTTTTTAGTTTTGTTTTGTTTTTGTTTGTTTGTTGTTTTGTTTGTTTGTTTGTGTGTTTTTTTCGTCTTTTATATAGACTCGGCCAAGGTGTCGGCCGTTATTAGCCATTGAAAAGTACACTCTTTTCTTTTGGTTCTTTGCATCTGTAAGACCGGTTCTTTGACATGCAGATAGGTGGGTGGGGCAAAGATCGACCGATTTTCCAACAGCACCAGGAGTTGTTTGAAATGGATGGTTCATTGCTTGTGGTAGATTTTGCTTACTAACATCCCTGTGTGTTTTGAACTTCATTAAAGTTGGCTTTATGTGGAATTTGTCTCAATTTTTCGTATTATCCTACCTTGCGCAAACCCCGGGCGCAAGCTTCTTTTTTCATGCGTGAATACGCAGTTATCGAGTTAAAATGAAATGCTACATGACTAAAAACTGAAGCCTCTTGACGAAAGCTACTTTTCCCTAGTTTGATTCAATCGTGAAACAGACTGGAACGTTCATCAACTGAGTCAGGCCTGGAAATGATGGATTTATCAGTATCGGGGAAAACATCCGAATGCTCCTGACAGGAGTCGAAGCAATGACCTTCAGGACTTGTAGAAAACTCTTAGACCTAGTAGTAGTCAAATTCACGAACATTTCTCTGCAAACCAAAAGTAGGCCATTGACTTTTAGATAAGAGATCACCTCTCTTGATTGCAAAGAGACTGATACCCAAAAATATTGACAATTGAATGAACTTTATGTTTAGACGGGAAAATTTTGACAGGTCACTAAAGTGTGCGACGCCAAACCGGGGCAGATTATGCGAAGAAGGCGGCCTCGCTCACCACTGCGCCTACCCTTCCCCCTTCGTTTGTTAGAGTTTGACGAAAAGTTCAAGTATGTTATTTTCCTTATTTCAGCCATGGAGAAACTGAACTATTTTGCCCTGAGTGTGCATTTATATCGTTTTTAATTTATTGTATCTCTCGGATGCTGCGAGCGGTGTAATTGGCCAATTTAGCGGGGATATATCCATTCTCGTTCCCAGAGTCCATCCGTTTCTCTTAGCCAGCGGGGCCTTCGCACGAGAAAACAAAGGACTCTGGAGACATTCACTTTTTTTTTTATTGGTTAGCTTGCGAACAATAGAATCTTGAACCGGAGTTAGAAATGCCCCATGTTGCCCGAGGGGTCATTCTCGACCCCAGTGTTTACGCTTCTAACAATCTGAATGACCGCCGGTCATGCGCAGAAGAGCTCTGGAGTCGAGAATGCCGAAGGGGTAAGCTGGCGCGAAAATATGAATCCATCGGAGACCGCAAAACCACTTTGAAAAATGGAGGCTCCCAGAAAAGAGCCGCCCAAAAAACCAGTGTCTAATTTCCGAAATGAGTGCATGTGTTGCAATAAAACGGTTTTACCTAGAAATCACCTTGTCGAAATTTTTGGAGAAAAAAGCAACAAGGAGCCAGAGTTTCCAAAAGCGCTGGAGTTTTTAATTGGAAAACAAATGCAGTTCAACGACAATTTGTCGAAAAAAAAAAACTAAGTTGAGGCCTCTGAGAGCTTTGCACAGAGACCCTTGGAATGTAATGCTTCTGAGCGCCGCCATGTTTAGTATAAATTTATGAACTCCGGAAGTCCTAGAATCTGGGACTGCAAATCCCCTTCGTTTTCTCGTGCGAAGGCCCCGCCGGCTAAGAGAAACGATGGGCTCTGGGAACGAGAATGGGATATATGGACCTTTCCCCCATTCCTCCCAGCCCCCCACGATAAGTTATGAAGCCAGGCTGAGGTGGATAACATTCTAAATGACTAGAGCAAACATTTTCCCGCCATTTCGAATTTTATCCATCCTAGCCTCGTTTCAGATCTTACCATGGCGGACTGGTAGAGTACGGCATGCTTGATTCCTGCTTAATTTGATTACCAAGAGATATAACACCTCGTTTTCTCGGCCCGCACTCGAAGTTTCGTCACCCATGTTTTTTTTTGTTCTTTGTCTTTTCCTATAACTTAACTTTTCCCAACTTCCAAGTACGGCCCTTAAAAGTACCGAGGCGTGACAGTGGCTCTTTTATTTGGTAGAAGTTGGCGTATGCTTGTGTTTCAAGTGAGGTCGACTAGCAATAGAGTTATTTCAATAGAGTTATGACTTAGAGTTAGAGTTAACGACTGCCAAAATCCTGAATTCAAGATTCTGGACTGCCAAAATCCTAAATTCAGCATTCTGGAAAGCCAACATTAAATGAACCGACTTCCCCTTCAATGTTGTTTCTCGCAATTTCCTTCACGAATCCTGTCAACCAATATTGTGGGAGGACAGGGGAGCGAAATGTGTCTCAACGTTTTTGTCGCAGACTGTAGCTACATAGTCATGCCTCGAACACTAAAGATATTCAGAACCCGCAAAAGAAAGCTAAGGCGGTTTCAGTGCGTCGGTCAGCGTTGAAGATACACCCCGGCCCCGGTTACATTGGCTGTTAAAAAAAAACGCTCCGGTTACATAAGCTGTAAAACAAAAAACGGCAATGACACGAGTCTCTGACGCAAGTACAAAGCGCTTGAACAAAAACACGAAAATGGTGTTATTAAACCGAATAAATTATTTTTCTTATTCTTTCTTCAAGGTGACAAAACCACTGACGTAAGTAACTTTTCCATTAGCTATATTGCACTGGGGTTTTCAGGAAATTCAACTCGTACTTGCCAACACCATTGAAAACAGACTGTTTTGAGTGTCAATATTTTTTCTGTTTCCGAGGTATTCATCACAACTCATAAAGCTTGTTTTTGCACGTTATTTACTGTGGTTGACTTTTCGTCATCCTGAGGTCAACAAGATATTTCATGGTATCTGGTAGCGACTCTCGAATGCACAAGCGAAAGGGATGGTTTGACGATAGTAATGCAATCCTAGTTACACACCCCTTTATCATTTGCTGTTATATTGACTGTATCGTGGGGGCGAAGAGTGAATTTAAACGAATCTTAAATAAACAAGTGACGAGGCAAGAAAATCGTTAATTCAGTTTTGCTCTCAAAAGCGCTTCAATTCGCTTTCAATGCTTTGATAAGGACTCGACATGTCACTGATCGATTAGGATATGTCAGGCGGAGGCCCACGTGCTTCTGGTATGTTGAGTCGAATGGCTGCGAGTTGTACTGACAGCTGAAAAATACTTTGCAGAACCCAAGAAGAGAACAAAGCAGACTATTTCTTCGTCAAGAGGCTAAAAGGTCGGAAATGCAATCACATTAATCGCTTTAATCGAAACTACCACGCATTTCAAACGGATGCGTTTGCAAACAAGCCTTCACTGTCCGTGAATCCCTGAAAGAATCGCTTTGAGCGGAAAATACCTTCTTTTATTTGACCAGGAGGATCAACAGCAGTGACTTATCGTGCTCAAAGGAGCTAATTCTCATCACGTTCAAATCTTGTGATCTTCAATACTTGCGCAACTCTAAGCCATCCGTTGAGTGGATTAAGTTTCCACATCTGCAACAAACAAATTACAAAACGCCAGAGGAATTCATTGAGACAAGGGAACGGAACTGACGGCACGAGTTTAATTATGTGTATGGAAATTTATTGAATTGGCAAAGTCAAGCAGTTCGGTTGATTAACTGGCTAAATTGTCAATAGCTCTCGGGTTTCCCGGTATTCCGTGCCGTTTCCGCAATCACCTCGGAGCTTTTCTGAAAGGATTTATGAGGCAATCACCATCGCAAATGTGACACAGAAATTGGCTCAGCAAGTTTGCAGACTTGGGAGAGAGCGGCATCATAATCCACTTATCGTCTACTCGCTAATTAAATTCAGAAACTGAACGTACGTCTTCATTCACTGATTGTTAGCTGGCGTGAACTGCCAGCCTGTCGTCCCATGCAGAATGGCCACAACAACAGCAGCGACCGGCCATACACTACAATGTGAAGTCCGCACCGACACACTTACGGAGCTAGTTTTCAAGTTAAGCGCCTACTTCATTATCTTGCTCGGTTCCCTCTTGGGCAATGTCCTAGTTGTATGCGTTGTTGTGTTCAACAGACACATGCGAAATGTCACAAATTATCTCATAGTGAATATGGCAGTTGCCGACCTTCTGCTGACAGCCTGTAACATGCCAATAACCATCAAATTTATCGCCGTCGGCAGCATCCATTGGTCACACATTTTGTGCAAGATGGTTCCTTTCACCCAATCTTTGTCCGTAGCAAGCTCTGTTTTAACTCTGACAGCAATCTCTATTGACCGTTTTCTGGCTATCATGTACCCTCTAAAGCGGTACGTGACATTTAGCAAAGCGTATTACATGATTGGTCTTGTCTGGATCGTTGCAATCGGTGTCAACTCTCCAATTCTCTACGCCATGAAAATCGAACAGAATTCCTGCGCTGAGGTATGGACTCCGGCTTTCTCAAAGACGGCGGACAAGGACTTCACCATCGTTCTATTTGTAACCTTTTATGTAGTTCCCCTCTTAACTATGTCTGTGTTGTACACTTTTGTTATCCACAATCTCTGGGTGAGAAAAGTTCCTGGAATTCAAACCCGCCAAAACCAACTCCGCGCTGAGCAGTGCAAGAAGAAAGTTCTCAAGATGTTACTAGCAGTTGTTGTTATCTTTGCTCTGTGTTGGCTTCCAGTGCATATCACGCAGTTTATCACGTTCTTTGGCCGGGAACAGTTTCCATGTCAAGCCCCGGCCGCGTTTGCATTCATAGCCTACTTTCTGGGCCATGCAAACAGCGCCATCAATCCAGCAATTTATGTGATATTTAACGACAATTTTCGCAAAGGTTTCAGAGACGTGTTGCTGTGCCGTTGTCGCCGGCATAGAGTTGCTCCACTTCCTCGACCTGGCGGAACTGTAATGGGTACGGATAACACCTACGGGAAAATCGTTCTCAACTGCGTTTCTCCTCGCCCTGCCTCGAAAGTGTCGACAACAAGTGACACTCTTTTGGTTGGACAGGAGCCGGAGCCGGAGAGACAGGCGTGAGACTGTTGCTCATAAAAGTGAAGCGGAAAAAAAAAACGGCGGAGCGCAGGTAGCTAGGCAGGCAGAAATCCCTAAGTACACTTGCATTCACAGTTCAGTGCTTCTAAAACACGAATCCACGCTGAGTCAACCGTTTTGGCATCACCGCGTTGTTTTTCAGACAGTTTTCTGATTCTAAAACTAGACTTTGGCCTTCAGTATAACCTATATAACACCAGTGTCGAATAGTTGTATCACTGAACGTTTGTATGTAGTTAATAGAGCTGTTAGTTGAAAACAAGGCTGAGCCGTAGATAATTGGAACACACACAAAGTGTTGGTAATAAAAACTGAGACTGAACCTGTTTAGTTTTGGTCCTTTCTTGTTTTACTGACCTATAGGGGTATTTCTGTTTCAGACATTTGAATCTTTGAATATGAGCCTCTAACTTAAGATGTAAGCAGTAATGCAATTTCAAAGGCGTAAGTTAAGTCACCCTTTTCTTATAAGAAAGTCGAATTTTGGAGCTGAGGCCGAACGTCCTTATTTTTGGGCGATTTGAGCCTGAAAACGTTTTTATGATGTTCTGAAGGCTATGTGACTTCGATGGTGTGGAAGTTATTTTGGAAAGGTTGTAAATAAGAACCACTCAATGAATTGCAGTTTTCTAGCAGTTAAGAACACCGTACGTCGAGTTCGACTACAAACTGAGATGTTCTTCAATGTATCATACAATAAGAAAACCTGTCCCAAGTATTTGGGTAAATTGTCGTTAGACTACAGTTTTTACCTTTAATTTCTTTTCCCTTTACATATACTACAAACGAGCAAATTAAAAACGTTCTTAGCCTGAAATATATATGTTCTCAGTGTGTTCTCAAAATTTTGGTTAATCTCAGCCCCAGCGTTTTAGTAAAAAAAGGTTCTTATAAAGAAACAAGAGTGTAACATATTTTGGTTAAAATGTGCCTGCGCGCCGATCTCTGTCTCCTCTCTTCCATGAAACAGAGATGAATAAGTGCAGATATTCCTTGCCGTCATACAACAACACGCTACCACAGTATTTTAGGAGAACTTAAGTATATCTGACGTCAAGTTAATTAATGCAACCACAGATTTCACATCTCTCTGTTTCAGCTTAATTAATTTTCCCAAGTTGGAGATATCTCAATTAACTAGAACGTGTAATTAATTTATTCGTGAATGATATGGCTTACCAGTGAGAGGAAAGTAAGTGGTTTCAATTATTTTTTTTAATTCAATCTAAACTTAGTTGGATCACTAAAATTAATCGTTCTCAAATGGTCAAATGGACGTATTGCACATCAATCATGGCAAGACGCCCGCCTTTCCGGCTTTTAAGTTTGTTTTGTTTTCGACTTCTAACCGGGGAAAAAGTTCAAGTGCCATCTACACGCAAACCGTTCAAACTTGAAGAGAGAAAGGAATAAGTGAAATGGATTCGATACTTGATAAACTCAGTTTCATGAATACCAGTACGACCTCGGAGAAAAGAATGCTCGATGCGCACTGAAATAAATGTGCAATCGTATATACAAATAGTTGAAAACTCCATGGCCATTGAAAGGTAAAGTGCACTGAGATATCAACTCTTTGGACGCCTTTAGTGAGGAGTGGTCTAGACCAAAAACCTCTCCTCTACAAATAGAACGAACTACTGTAAGGAAGTAGACAGCGCTCAAGTAGCTAGTTTTTATTAACTATGAAGTCAGAATGAGTGTAAGTATTTTTAAAAGTACATGTGAATTAATACATCATAAACTTGTGAAATACTTTTTATATATTAACGACTTCCTCTACCTGTGTGCAGCTGTATAAATTTTAATTTTCGTACATGGATATGTCCCTATCTATCATATGATTGTAAAAATAAGATATTGTTAATGCCTTAAGGGAATTCTCTTGCAATGTATATGTTAGTATTGTTGTAAAAAATAATAATAACAATTAAAAAATAGGTAGTCCAGGACTACGTGTGGCTACTGCTTTACGGTAGAATGAAAATTGAACATCATTCCCTTGTTTGTTTGTTTGTTTGTTTTTCAGCGAGAACATGTACAATCTCTCGGGATAACAAAGATATGCAAGGAACAAGCATCGGTGTCGGTCGATATAGCATCGGTTTCGATCGAGGCCCGATCCGACCGTGCGATTCCGAACACTATCCGAAGATTAGGACTACTTACACTAACTCTTACAAAGTGCTAACATAGTAGCTACTCTGATGATCAACGAGTAGCAGCCACAAAAATTATAACGTGCAACTAGTTCTTACCCAGGCTCCACTCGGATCTTTAATTAATCAGTATAACAGAAATTTGGGGCGCTCCAATTGCTGTTCTCTCCTAAATTCCGTTCTATTCCCTCAATTTCGATTGTGGTTTCCTAAATTCTGTTCTGTTGATTCAATCAAATATACAGATTCTTCTCATAAACAGAATTTTAAACAGGATTTTGGTTGGGATGACCCCTAATAATATAACGCAAAAGCGTTTTTACGCGACGGACGTCAACCGGAAGTGTACTTTTTGTATTGTTGGGTTTCGCCCAAAATGTCCAATCCAATCGCCTCGATAAGAGTAAAGATGCCCAGCAGTAGAAATATGGTAGCGTGGAGGTAGGTTAAAAGGGAATACCCTTCGCTTCGGGTTGCCTTTCATCGCTCAAAACGCCACTGCGTGCCCTCTGTCTAGTGGAATAGTGTCACGCAGTGTCATGCAGTGTCACGCATCGTTGCGCGCAGCACATGACTTGACCCAGTCTTTCATCCGCCGCGCGCAAAACATTTCAAGATGGCGGCCGTCTGCCTTGTTGGGATTGTCACTTGTAAGTGCAATACTCTTTTAATGTCTGTAATTAGCTCAAGCTACTGCTTCCTGCTTGATCCGAACCACTTGAAAAAGTATTTTCTTTTAAGAGAGCTCTTTCGCCAACTTGCAAGAGAGGAACTTGACGCAAGTTTGGGCCTCGAGCGACCCTCAAAATCCTCTAGCTTTCTCTTCTTTCCATATGATTACCAATTGCGATCCTCCATGTGCAGGGCTCAGACACGACGCTTAATTGATTGGTATCGAGACTAACAGGAAATTGATCGGAATTTTACAGAAAGTGTCCACTCCATGTCCACTCAACGTCGCATATTTCATAAATTTGGTCGACCTTGGTACAACAACATTTGAAACTAATGCACCTATCAATGTTAAGCTGCTGGGGGGGGGGGGGGG
>BLFK01000113.1:4113057-4153466 GCA_014634185.1 Astreopora myriophthalma | reverse complement strand
CCCCCAAGCGGCTTAACATTGATAGGTGCATGACGGATGGCCTACGTCAATGAAAAGATAGGCACTAAAGTAGTGTACTGAGGCAGTGGCAATGGCAATGGCAATGGTTTGCAAAGCAAAGAAAAACTTGCTAGAACCTTACTCCTATCCATTGGAAAGTAACCAAAACAAATGGTGGGGTGTGTGGTTGCAATAGTCTTGTCCGCAGAACTTTCCTTATGCTGACTCATAACTGTCAATAGCAGGTCTATTAAAAATGCAGATCAGGTCACAGCAGACATTCCAACCCTCCTAATTTGGTTGGAGTCTCCCGGCTTAGTTCAAAATTCTGAAAAGTAGGGAGAAAATTGTTATCCTTAGTGCTTTGGGGTGGTCTGTGGAAACTCTTGTCACAAAACACTGCAAGTTTATGCAGACTCATAGGGTTAGCAGTATTACTCGACTTGGCAGGTCCAATTTTGTTTCATTCAGAAAGGTTGGATGAACTGAAAAAAAAAATGTGTGTTTGCAGTAAGAACTTTTCACTATGTAACTCAAATATGATGTAAAAATGCAAGAAAATTTCCACATTTTTCTGGAAGGAGCATTCCTCCAGACCCTCCTAGTGGCTTGCACCTTTGGTGCTCACTATAGCACCTACAGTGCTATGTAGTGCTCCCTGTTTTCTCTCCAAAAGGGTTGGAATCTCTGTCACAGGTCAGCCCAATATTTTGCCAATACTGAAACAGCCTTTTTCTAACACTGTGCAATGTTTAGGCCTAAGGTTAATATTAATAAAGGTTTAGGGTTGTTTCAGTATTGGTGTAGAAACAGTAACCTGTGACATGTGTTTTAGACCAGCTGTCCCTCTGTAGTCCACCATTGGAAGTACTGATCCTGTTTGTTTGTCTCGTTTAGGAATTATTAGCATGTACAGAACGTTGCACTGAAGTATGGGGAAAAAAGGAAAACGCAAAGCTCAGCAAAGTCAGTCTGGTACTTGCTGTTCTGGTTCTTGCTGTTCTGATGCCTCGGTAGACAGGGATGTGTTATTTGCTTGTCAAAAAATATTTGAACGTAAGTCAGTGAGCACAACTAAAGAATTCTTTTGTGCCACCATGTGTCCATATAAATTATGTTCAAGGAGATTAAGAGTAAGTATGTCTATCACAAGATTTCTGCATGCTTTAATTACAAATGAACTTCATTTTCTGTATACAGTAGTTTTCTTGAGCAAGACTTGGTCTTATACTGTGTGAAATACAAGCTGACTTTATTTAGAGAGGGGGCGCTTGACAGTTTTACTGACGGGTAAACTGGTGGCCCTCTACTTACGTGTCCCCGAAATATTGGGGGACACTTCTAGATTGAACTGGGATTTGGAGATGAAAGATTTTGAGGAGAGAATACTGGATTTGTTTGAAAAAGTCGCTGTGCAGCAAGAATGGGAAGCAACACCAAACTCAAGTCACATAATTGTGGTGTCAATTCGTCTGGCATCATAACTGGGAGGTGATTGTTCTCAACACTGCACCATCACATCTGTGATAGGATGTAGCATTCACAGTATTTTTTATTATTTATTGACTTAACAAAGTCAGAGAATGTACTCAAAGTTCAAACTGTCTCAGTCTAAGATACAGAGTAGCATGTTACACTAACACAAACTTGAACCCAGGCTCTCTCTTTTCCTCCTTGAAGAGAGAGAGCATGGGTTTGAGGTTGACACTAATACTGAACATATCATAAGAGGAGCTAAGCTACTTATAGTATGACATCACTGTGACAACTGAAAAACAAAAATGAAATAAATACATTTGACTGGCTGGAATAAAACACTATGATTTTAAATACCGGTAGATCTTCTGTTGGCAGTGAAAATCAGTTCAATATGTTGATTATCTTTATGATGTACAGCTGTAGTACTATGATCTTTGTTGATAGTTGTGTCGTTGGATACCCCTGTTTTACCAGTAAAGCAGTGGGAAGAACATTTAAAGCTACGTGAATTGGTGGAGAAAATAAGAGAAAAACAAACAGGTAATTTGCAGACAAAATGTAATGTTCATTGTATATTATGAGAACTAATTAAAATTATAACATAGCGCGCGTGCTTCCCTATCTAATTCCTATTGGGGTCATCATGGTACATTTCTTAACGTACGCACGGCCGTGCGTCCATCTGATGACGTGTGCTCATAGCGACGACGTGTAGCATGACGACGTGTAGCGGCGACGACGTAGCATGACGTGTCCACATCAGCTCATAGCTGCCGATGCAACTATTACTTTATTAGTAATTTTGTAATCCCAACCTGCTCTATCAAATAAAGTATTGATTGATTGATTGATTGTGTGCAACTTGTAATCAAATACAAAATGGCGTGTTTGTAATCAGCCAATAAGAATCTTTGTTTTTCTCAGTACACGCGTTGAGAGAATTTTGTAATCATTCCCAAATAAACCTGTCTTCCGTGCACTACTTTCTTGTCACTATGTTATAAAAGAATTGGTTCATGCTTTTAGCTGTGCGTATATCGAGTTATGGATGCACTTGGGAAGTTTGGAGAGCACTGAAGAAGCTAGAGTTGCTCTTGGCTATGCCTTGAGCAACTCATACGCTTCTTTCGTGCTCTCCAAACTTCCTGCGTGCATCCATAACTCGATATACGCACACTCAGCATGAACCAATTCTTAAATGAAAATCCAGTAAAATTATGTTGCTCAGGAATTCAAGATTCTTTTTTTTGTTGTTGTTGCCTCTGAAACAGTTTGTATTCTTTAAAACCTGTTATCTCTTTAACTCTGGGAAAACACAAGACATATAATTTGTTAAAGATTAGAATACTTCCTTTTTTTTTTTTCATTCTGACAAAATTGTCCTTTGAAGATCAAAATATGGTTACATGAATTTCAGCCTGTATCTTTTTTTGCTTAGGGCTACCATCATTTGAGAAGTCGAATGATCCAAGACAAGATAACATTCCCAGTTTTATGAAGTGGTTCAGTGAGAATGATGGCAAGGCAGAAAAAGTGGTCATTGATGACTTTGGTGAGCAAGGATTAGGCTTAAAAGCTGTTGCTGAAATCAAGGTATTAATTATTTCACGTCTTGAGGCATTTTTAACCTGTTCAGCTCAATTATTATAATTAATATAATACAGATCTATTTGGGGGGATTAAGGAATGAAGACAAGGCTGGTGACGAGTGGCTGCTTTCATTTTTCACCAGGCAGGAGAGCTTTTTGCCTCCATTCCCAGAAAGTTAATGATGTCAGCAGAAACTGCACGTGCTTCAGAATTAGGTAAAGTTTCGTTAACTTTCTGATCCTTGTTACGCTGTGGTTACTGTACATGTACACGATATGTAGTTATAATGATCTACAGCTATTGCAGTGGCACCAGACACAACAGAAATAGGACACACACAAAAAAGAATGCAGAAAGCATTGGACCAAAAAACTGAACTTGTGCAAGAAAGGGAGGTAATAAAACGACTCACTGAAAGGCTAGTATCTCCTCCTAAAACTCGTAAATTAATAGACACGAGGTATTGCATGAGCACAAGTACATCGGACATCAGATTGGTTGATTTTTTATTAATTTGTTCACATGTCACTTGATGGGTGTGAAATTACATTGCCTAATTTTGTTGGTTACACCTGGCATTACACTTTCTACCAATTGCCATTTGCTGTTACAGGTGCCCTCATTAAACGGGACAACATCCTCAGGGTGATGCAGAATGCTTGCCTGGTTATTCATGTCTACTGTGAAAAACTCAAGGAAAATTCATTTTGGAAACCCTATCTTGGTATCCTTTGCTGAGAATTCTACGTTATACTAAACAAGCACCTTGAGCGGCATGGTGGTGAAGGTATATATGGATGGGAAGCCTCTGCAATAACTATTCCGCTTTTGGAATGCACATTCTTTTGGAAAACCTTATTCTAGTTATCCCATTAATCCTAAACCAGAATGGGAACAAACAGTAGTCCGAAAAGAATACACCCACAGTTCAATTCCTCAAAGAATCTTGTTCTCTTCCAACCTGGCCCCTGTGACATGAAACTGAACATATTTATTTAACATTGCCGGATTAGCCTTAGTAAGCGCTAGTGGCAATTACCTTAATTAAAGAAACAGTTATTCCACGAGCGCGCGTTGGATATGTATAGGAAATCGTATGAACCTGCTCGTGCATTTCGTGATTTATGGGCACGAGTGATGTTTTGAAAGTTCTCAAATTGCACGAGCCGCAGGCGAGTGCAATTTGAGAACTTTCAAAACATCACTCGTGCCCATAAATCACGAAATGCACGAGCAGGTTCATACGATTTTTTTATTTATTATATTCTCAACAAAATTACTCAAACGCGCTACTTTTTACGGTGTTTCCATAGCAACTTCCGTATTGCACTCTATAACCTGGATTGCACTCTATAACCTATTTATGCATTCGCCATTGGCCAATCAGAAACGAGATATTTTGTTGAGTATATAATAAGAGATGGTAAATAGCCAACAACGCGCGTAGCGCGGAGTTGGCTATAACCTGTCTCATATCCAACAAGCGCGAATGGAATAATTGTTTTATTAAATTCTCAACCTTCGGATAATGCAATTCTAGCTTTCTCATTGGTAATTTCTCATTTCTCGACGAAACTTGGCTTCCCGCGAACAATCTTATGCTGAGCGACATTTGCTGCATTCATAACCGAGATCCAGTGAACCAATGGGAAAAATAGAATTGCATTATCCGAGGTTGAGAATTTAATAATATTTATTATTTATTACAGTAATTATTCACTATAGATTTGCTCCGAGTCCTCTGCATCAGCTTTCTGTGACTGCATCGTCAGAATTGTACTGTCTTGTAACTTCCTTAATCAGTATTTCTTTTCCAGATATTCTGCCAAATACGTATTCGACAACCCTTTATTTTAGTGTTGAAGAGATGCAGGCACTGAAGGGATCCCCGGCATTTGGTAGGAAAAGACTCAACTTGGGTTGAAAAAGGTTTTGCTGTGGATATGCTTTAGCCATTAAACTAAAAAGTTATTTTTGTGTTAAAGAGACGTGGAAGAAGTAGTTATAATTCCATGATGGAGCTTGCACTCGTGTCACTAAGTGATTTTGTAAGGAACTTAATATGTAAATGAATTGGAAGGTTTGGAAAACTCTTAAAAACGGTAAAGTGTAGCACATAATGCGAACTAGCAGTGGTACCTCTCGTACTAGAGGTAGGCTCTGGTAGTGCTGTTTGTTATTTGGTATTTGTTATTTGCTAACCCCTCGGAACAGATGGCCGTGGGGTCAACTCGGGCCAAAGTTATTTACCCTTTCACTACTGTATCAACTTTTCGCAAGTTCGTGCTTTTACCGATTTGCGTCTACTTGTACCTTCGCGCTTTACTTTGGTCCATAAAGGGTCAACGAGCCTATGCGGTATTTCTGATATGTGGTCTCAATGACTGAACAGCACAATATATATCTTGAATTTCAGGTGAGGCTCTGAAGTTGTACAGAAATATTGCACGTCAATATGCGTACCTTTATCAACGAATCAACCAGGTATGCACGTTTGTTGACGTCAAATGGGCGTTGTCACATGTAGCTAGATCGCCGCGCTTTTCACATTAGGATATTCTGTTGATAAAGGAGGAAATTCGAAAAAGTGGTTTCTGTTGTTCACAGTTTTGTCTCGAGACAGCAGGACTTCCCTTGAAGAATCATTTCACTTTTGATGGCCACAGGTAAGTGATAGGTTAAGACAGTGACAATTAAGCTGAGCGGTGCGGTTGAGGCAGGGAACCCTTTAAGTCAAGTAAAGATGAAGTCATTCGAACCATCGCTAACTCCGAAGGGTGGTGTGTGATACACTTTCACCCTCCCCATACCTGTAAAAACCATACAAAATTCTGTCGCTCTCGTTGCGAAAACGAATTTTGTGACGTCCGTGTGTTATTAACTGAAAAGTAAGAAGTAGGCCAAGATCAAACATTCAAAGTGCTCTCAAGGGATTCAGTGCTACCCTTAATTTTTGAAAGTTGACTAATTGTTTTCCTACCCTACCCTGTAGGTGGGCTGTCTCGACCGTCATCACCCGTCAAAACAAGATTCCAAGTACCACAGGCGAACCAACTTTGGCATTGATTCCTATGTGGGACATGTGCAATCACTGTAATGGCACGGTATTGGGAATAGTACTTAATCATTACTGTTGTAAACGTAATTGCATGCAATGAATTCTACGACGAAAACGACTACAAAAAGGTTGAAAAGGTTGGTTTTATTAGGAGACGAGATAACAAGGGGATGCATTGCTGTTTTGACTGGTGGAGAAGTCACACTTGTAATGGCATCTATGTAAATTTAATCTTTAAGTTCCGGTTCAAATAACCTAGCTAACTCCTCATTTATTTATCATTAATATGGACTTTAGGATCTAGGACTGCAACGTCAGTGGCAACGCCACTAAACAATAGACTTTAATGAGCAAAACAATGGCTCTGCACGTGCGTTTTGAAGTTTGGTACATTTCTTTCCCGTTCTCTGCCAATCTACAACGTGAAATGAGCAATCTCAAGTTTTAAGGAAAACGCGAGCACACAACGGATAACTTTTATTTTCTTTCTTAGTTTGAACACCGTTCCTCGCAATTCATTTCCTAGATAGTTCGGATAGTTTGCAGAAGTTGAACGAACTGGAATCATATTCAAGAAGAGATTTGAAAAACGTAAAGTTGCAATTTTAAATAGCGTTTTCATGGACGTCGCCGTTGTAGATCTTAAAGTCCCCAATAACACAAGGGGCAGGGGGGAGAGGGTGAGTGATGTCTGATTTGCCCCTATTGTCGCTATACTGCGCAGCTCAGTTACAGGTCGCAGTTCTCTCATTATTAGGTTTAGGGTCCATTGTGTTTCTGTTATGGGTCTGAATGGGTTCATTGCCTTCTGCAATCCAAAGAAGCGTTTTAATAGCTGCGCATAGCTTTACTGACTCTCCATGTCATCTGAAAGCCGGAACACGCTGTAAAAAATATCACCCCAACAGTTGCAAGATAAAAATCTGTCAATTTTGGAATGGAAGCTAATGACAAAAATTACCGGAGTGAATTTAGTTAAACAGGTTGGTGTGTTGTTTTATACACTTCGGGGGTTGATCGACAAGCAATTGAAGATACGAATCTAAAGACTAGGCTTGGTCCTATGTATAGAATAATACGGAACCGCCTTTTTAACTTTCATTCTCGTGGCCTCTTTTCCCTATAGATAACAACAGGCTACGACATGGTAGAAGACAGCTGTAAAAGCTTGTCCGTGAAAGACTACGCGGAGGGTGAACAAGTCTGCATATTTTATGGCGAGCGCTCTAATGCAGAGCTTCTTGTCCATAATGGATTTGTGTTCGAGGATAACATTCATGACAGAGTGGTCATACAGCTTGGTGTCAGCAAGAGCGATGCACTGTACCGAATGAAAGATAGCCTTCTCACAGCTATGGGAATGACAGCGTAGGTTATTTTTGTTTGTTTGAGATACAAGACTTTCCGCAAAACACTTCCAGGCTTGGCTTAATGTTTAAAGACGTGCTAGTGTAATGTTAAGCGCGTTGTGGCTTCGAGAAGGAGTTTTGTGGTCCAAAGGCTTAAGTTCGCTTCGCGTGGCCGATCTCTTGACTGTTGTGGGCTCACGAAATACTTTGAGTCTGTTTGAGAGTGCGCACAAAACAGTCTCATAACTATTTTTTTCGCGAGCTTGTACAATTGACTGTGACGTACTTGACGATGATGAATTCGTTTGCAGATCCAGTCGTTGTTATGCCGTTCATTGCGGCGATGAACCAATCAGTCCAGAACTGGTCGCTTTCCTCAGAATCTTCTCAATGTGTGAAGGTTTGAGATTGTTCTTTAGACATTAAATAGCAACATTGTGGTTTTCGGTTCAGGGAGTTTCAAGAGCAGTTTCAATCATTATTTTATTTTATTATCAACTTGCAGAACAAAATATAGTTACACTGAGAACTGAGAGGCCAAAGTCAGTTGGATTTGCTTTTGCGTTACTACTCGCGTTTTCCCGCCCTTTTCGTCATTTAGTTGATTTGATATCCTGTGTCTGTTGTGATTGGTTGGTGTAATACGCCTTATTCCAAAATGGCCGCCATATTAATACTCTTTTGTTCTTATTCAAATTAGCCCTTGTTGCCTCGTCTTTAAGCCCAAAATTCAAAAGAATATTTTACCTTGAACGAGGCAAAAAGGGCTAGTTTGAATAAAAACAAAAGAATAATAAAAAGGCGGCCATTTTGGAATAAGGCGTACTACTGTGGTTTTCATTCAACGTCACGGTAGGTGCTTACCATTTAACCAAAAAATCCCAGAAATTTCGGTTGCAAGTCAAATGAAACGGGCGTTTTCAGGAAAATTCCTTTGGAAATTGTGGAGTACCTCCAGAGGTGCTCCTGTTGATCCGTTCGGAACGCAATTTCGGACATTTCCTTACCATTTGACCAATTCTTGCGTTTCCAGTGGCCCGCTTCTCAAAAGTCTTGAAACTTTTCGGGCGTGTTTTGGGGGACAAAAATCCCTTCGGATATTCAAAAGGGAAACGTGTCACGGCGTGGAACGCTGCAAATAATTTTTTTTTCTGGTCTTGAAAACATGCGTAAAGACCAACCTTTCAGAATAAGCGGATCGTATTTTGAAACCCTTGCGTTTCGGGACCTGTAAGAAACGGGCCCCAGGCCCTTTCCGAGGACGTTTGCACAGTTTCACGGATCGAAAAAAGTCTAGTCTATTGGTAAGCGCAGTTTGACTGTATTTGATAAATCGATTATCATTATACAACTGTCACCCCAACTGGAATTTTCCAACAAATGGTAAGCCCCCAATAGGCCGAGTTCAGCTTCGCCTCTTTTTCAAAGCGAGTCCAACTGCGGAGTCTGTCTTGGTAAAATAAATTTCAGTCATGAATTGAAAGTAAAACTAATCACCAACACCGTCCAGTTGGACTCGGAAATGGACTGCTCAACCATTAACACGGGTTTCAAAAGGGATCGATCTAGGATTTCCCCTTTTTTGTACTGTCTATTTTGGTCAAAGAGGAAGTTCCGATATAAGAGGTTTAAAGCTTTTTAACGAATCCTTGGGCCTCTCATGCAGTTTAAGACGTCCTGGTGGTAATACCACGTTGTTGCAAATCATCAACACCCGACTAAAGGCCCCGTTCAAACGTCGAACTTCACATGTGCCGAATCTAATGCAAATGAGAAAAATCTATTGTTCTCGTTCATTTGCATTATATTCGGCACATGTGAAGTTCGACGTTTGAACCGGGATTTCAATTTTTAGATACCCTGAATGTAAATGTGTCGTTGTAGTTGGATCAGATGCTTGAAACTAAGAATTAAGCTCTCTCTTTTTCCAACATCGTTTAGACGAGCTAAAGGAGTGGCTTAACAGAGCTGATGAAGCTCACAGTGAGATAAGAAAGTTGTCTGAGGTCAAATCCCCCGCGTGCAGGCAACAGACCGAGGCCAAGTCTTGGCAGTTTCTGGAAACACGGTTGTCTTTACTCCTGGCTCAATATAAAACATCAGATGAGGCGAGTAAACGTTAACAGCTGCCCAAGCTGTCGGCTTCCATCTGTGAATTATTTCCTGTATGTTATTTTAAGTAGAACCAAGGATTATTCATAACGCATCCGGGCCAAAGCCCTTGGCAGCGCTGCCTTCTCTTTCTGCAATTATTGTTGTGTTTCTTTTCCTTTTTGCGGTTTGGTTTGGTTCGGGGTAAACTGAGGAAGATGCGCGCCCGGGGTGGGGGGTTTAGGAAATCAGGTCTCTTTTACCAAGTACGGACCCATTCTCCTTCGTCAGACGCAATTGTTTAGTAGAGATTATCGTACTGGCGTACTTATAATCTTGTTTACTGCCCTTAGAGATTGTTTTATAGCATAGGCGGTAAATTCGAGTAATCAAATTCAATTGCAACTATCAATTATAATCTGTCTCGTTGGAATTCATATTCGCAGTGTGCACGCAGATGACGCCAGGAAACTAATGCTTAGAGAAAAAAAAACAATTTCTCCGCGAAACTACCGCATTGAAAATGTTGTAAAACAATTGGTTCATGTGTCAGCTGTGCGTTCATCGAGATATGAAGTACTTGGGAAGTTTGGAAAGCACTCAAGAAGCTAGTGTTTCTCTCGTTAACGCCCAGAGCAACTCTTACGCATCCCTCGTGCACTCCAAACTTCCCTCGTGCTTCGTATCTCGATGAACGCTTGCTGACGCATGAACCAAACCAACCAACTGTTCATTATTTCGTTTATTTAAACCCTTCCAACTTCACTAGTAATCAGTGAAGATCAGATTGTTCATTACGCCAAGTCTTTCTCTCTTTCTCTACTGATTAGGAGGCGCCCACGCTTCATAATGGTGAAGGAATCGCGCTTCATAAGAAGCTGTGTAGTCAATTGATACAAGCTGAAAGAAAAGTTCTTCAAAACGCCCTAAAATACGCTGCTGATTTGAAGAACAACGTTTCAGTGTCTCAGCTAAAAAGTGATAGAAACTGCAAAACCACAAGCGAGAAGGAGTCTGTAAATGATGAAGAGACAACACCATTATACGCAAGCCACGGTATGGATGAAGCAACTGCAGCTGTAAGTCAGCTTGGCATTCAATCCGAATAAGCACTCGCAGCATATTCACAATTATATCCGATTTCTCCTAACGTTCAATCTCCTCTTTAGAGTAACCCTTTGCGTTGATCAGCGGTCAGGAAGCCCAGAGGAGATATAAGCCAGTTTCACAATCATGCGCAGAACGCACGACCTTGCTTCGCTTCTATGCGGAAAGGTCGTGCGTTCTGCAATACAACAGAAATAGTGCCAAAAGAACGCACCCTAAGTTCGTTTCACCTTAAGACACGTGAAGTAAGGCTTGCTTCACATTCCCAAGGAAAATAAGAGACACACCAGTTAGCTGAGTATCTTCAGTAATCGGTGGACTATCTAGGCTGAACAAATTGTCGCAATTGCAAGGGGTTATAGAATTATTATGTGAGAAGCCAATCAATCTCAGCTCGCCATTCTTGAGCAAGTATTTGACCCTCAGGGCTACCCTTGTGAAAGAAAGAAAGAAAGAAAAAGAGAAAATAAAACAAAAAAATTTTTCAAGCATGCCTTCCCCCCCCCCCTCCCAGTTTGGCTCACGTGCACGTGTTCGTCCTTAGCCCCCCCGCTCCCCCCTCCAACTAAAAAACTTGCTGCTCGGGCCCTGAGCCTGAATATTGGAGACGGGAGGAAACTTCAACAAACGCTGCAATCGTTTAGAGCGTTATTATTAATCCAAGTCGAGCACACTTATTCTCCATGGCCCCACTTGCTCTTTGCAAGGATTGCACAAACCCGGGATAAATACCATGACAACCTATAGGTTTTTGATAGGACTTAATCAAGGGTTAGCGCCAACCATGCTTCCCGAAACTCGGCCCACACTCTCAAGTACAGCAGTCCTTTTTCACACTCTTGCGAAAGTCATCAATATATTAAATAAAATTGAGGGTTATTAAGTAAAATTTAGGTTTAAAATTTACCTTGAGTATTTTCTGTGGAGTGACTCGCTGAATTTCGATACAGTTGCATGAAAGTTTGAGAACTTTGTCTTGAACTTTCTTCTCCAGGCACTTGCCAGCTACAGGCATAATTTAACGCCAGTCTTAAAAGCATTGAGCACCATCCCATTTTCGGACGTCCAATCAGCTATCCTGGTTATCTCAACTGGCTAAGTTGCAGGTAGATCTAAAACTACAGCAAAGCTACTCGGCGTAGTATCGTCTGAATAGATGTGTACAATAGGCCATTTCCTACTTTAATTTTTAAAGAGAGTTGTTTAAGTGCGACAGGTTTGTGATGGTAATTTTACTCTGCATATGAATAAAAACTGAGTTTCTTAAGAAAGACTTAATTCTTTTTCCTTAGGGAAGAATTTATTCAGCAACAGCAAAAAGTTAACACTTCTTACTTAGACTCGCTTTGAAAAAGAGGCTGAGGTGAACTGGGAAATGGTCTACTGACGGAGAAACCGAACGGAGAATCATTAACAAAGATATCGGACCCAGGACCGATCCCTGCGGAACACCAGGGGCCCGTTTCTCGAAAGTCCCGAAAGGTTAAGGGGCCCGGAAAGCAATTTGTAAACACTACCTCCGCTTATTCCGAGATTCTGGTCTTTTAACATGCTTTCAAAATAAGAAAGAGAATGCTAGTTGCAAAGTTTCAGAGCTGAAGACGTCTTGTGTTGCAAGATACGAAGGGAATTATGGCACCGAAATACGCCGGAAAAATTTCAGGGCTTTTGAGAAACCGGGCCCCAGGTGACTAACTGCAGTCTGTCACTAGCACCTGATTGCCTTCGTCCCCTTAATGTAGTCCGCAAGTAGGAAGGAGCAGGAGTTCCTTTGATGCTACACCATATGCCTCATGCTTTGACAAAAGTATATTGCAGTCAATTAAGTGAAAGGCCTTGAGGTTCTTGTAGTCGGCAACTACAAGCCCCAGTGAGATGCCGTCTTTGTCCTTATCTGACAGTACCTGATCAATCAGACGAAATATGAGGGCTGTCTCGGTGGAATGTGATCTCCGGTACCCAGACTACAAATTGTATAGAAAGTCACTATTTCAGATTTATACAAAACGCGTTTTGTGTCAGAACAGTTGGGCAACCGTAATAAAACGTAACAAGTATTCAATATGCCGGCACCCGGGAAATGTGAAAGTGACTGACGGGAGAGTTTTTTTTCCCCACGATGGCCTTGTTCAACTTTCCAAGCTTGATAGTTAGGTGATCGTTCTCTTATTAAAACGAAGTCATCGTGTCTTCTGTGTGGTACGTATTGGGTTACAAAGGCGTGTGCGCAGACTTGTACCTAAAAGCAAAAACAGAACCAGTAGCGGTACCTCTGGACATTTAAGCCTGAGCGTTGCACTATGACTTAACCCCCGAGCTTTCGGCCCGAAGATCGCTTACACCAGTCCTTGCTTTGCCCCTTGCACATTCGGATACCGATCTCCGATAGGCAGTGAGGGAGACTGTTAACTGTTAATGAAATGCAAGAGAAAACCTGGACCCGCAGTATTTGCCTACTTAGCTGTTGCGATATCCCTGCCATTGTACGTTCTGTTTTTGTTTTGTTTTGTTTTGTTTTGTGTGTGTGTGTGCGTGTGTGTGCGTGTGCGTGTGCGTGTGCGTGTGCGTGTGTGTGTGTGTGTGTGTGTGTGTGTGAGTGTGTGTGTTTGTATCCTAAAGGCAAAGGTAATAAAATAAATAAAATAAAGCGTCTCAAAAAGTGGTTCATCTGGGAAAAGTCAACAGCGCAGACTTATTGGCTTGTTACTCGGCACATGGCCTGCCAGCAGTGGATTCCGTAACTTTACGGTACGGCCGTCGAACTCATTGAGAGGTATAACAAACTTTGCTTTCAACTGTCCACTTTTCTAATAACCGATAATAACATGTTTTCTTCTAAATCGAATTTCGTGTTCCTTTAGCTGTTAAGCGAATTCTTCGCCGTGTTGTCAAAAAGTTTCCAAATGTGTTGATGGCTTTCCTTACCTACATTTACAACGTTAAAAATCCTTACAGCAAAGAAACAATTCGCACATTCGTCGCGTTCACCTCCTCAGATTGCGCCGACCGTAAGCGCCCAGAACCAATAAGTAGAACTAACAATAACCAGAACTGACTTATGATTAAGTCGTCGAGATCAAGTCGTTGATCCTTGCAGAGTGTCAAGGATAGGAAAAAAGGAATTTCTGATCCCAAAAAATAGGAAACAAATGGGAATTTTAAAAATGGGACGAAAATAGGAATTATTAGTCATGAAAATCACAAATAAAACAAAAGTTTCAATAATTTTGTAGCAAAGTTATTGTTTATCAAGGGAAATTTGATAAATGCTGTAGTGTTCGCGTGATTGTGTAGATAGGCGCGCAAGGGGGAGTTGGGTAATAAAGATACATGGCGACTAAACTCGTATATTGTGTAGGTAGACTTAAGTTTAATCTGTTCCGCAATCTGTTTGCAAATACGACAAATGCTATATTATTGTGGGTGCATAAAATATTGCACATGCAATGGTGAAGGTGGTGGGGTATGCAATGCACATGCAATGGTGAAGGCTGTGTTGTTGCTTGTTTTTGCTCTGTGACCAGTCAAAAATCTTTGAGTCCTTTTGTGAGTGAAGTCTTCATGGGTTGAGATATTCTTAACCTTTTTTTAATTGTCTGACAATTTGGTAGAAAAACGTGAAGAGTTTAGTACTGTAAATTTATTTCTCTTGTATTTTAGAACTTCTCTAATACTTTGGTAGTGGCAGTACAAAAATGTAGTCATTCGACATGAGGTGAAGTTACGCACGGTTTAAAGTGTAAAAAGACATGCCGAGACCAGCGAGACTAAAAAACTGTGAGGAAAGATGCATTTTGATAATAGGCCAATTCGAGATCAGGTCAGCCTCTTTTTCAAAGCGAGTCCAAGTGCGAGCGTTTTGTGATGGTAATTGCTTTTGCTTTGCATATCAACGAGAATTGATTTTCATAAGACTGCAGGCTCAGACTCGCTGAAGTGGCTCAAGATATGAGGCTGAAGTGAACTCAGACATGATCTATTTATCAGGCAAAATGCATGAAAATAGGAAAAAAATATGAATTTTTCAGAAAAATAGGAGAAAAGAGGAAAAAATAGGAACTTGACGCCGTCCTCGCACAAGTGACAGCATATTGGATACTGCTGTCATAGCATGGTCACAATAATGACGTTTGCTGCTTTCGCCAAGTCCGATTCCGTTTAATTTTTTCTTTTATTGTAAAGAACAAATCTACCAGAGTTTTCCATGAATGCTACTCTCATAGACAATAGAGATGACACCAGAAAGTCTCCAAAACTCCGCAGAGAAACCACTTGCATACGACTCGCCGTAGCTTGCATCACAGAACGACCACACTGACATATTGGCTAAGCATTTCTTGCTTCCTTCCAGCCGAGATGTCCGTTTCATTCAGATTCAAACAAGCACTCGTCAATACATTTTTGATGCCTTTAATGGTTATGCAAGGGAACAGCTCACAAGACAGTTAAATCGTTAGCATGATAAGTAGGTTAAAATGAAAGGCGGCAACGAAACAAACCAAACATCGAGCACCTGAGTAACACCATCAACATGATGCACACCGGCTCATACCATCAACTTAAGATATGAACCATCGCGTTTTTAATACATCAGTGTTCAAAACAATGGATCTTCTAATTTCGATTTTCTTTCAGTTCTTAAACTTTGCGTTCTGCCGGCCTTGAAAAAATAAAATAAAATAGCAGCAAAAGCTTGTTAGTAGGTTAGTGATAGTTACAGCTGTCCTCCTTCGGTTTTTCCGTGTTCCGTTCTGTCCCAGTAGCGACCGCGTGATCACAAGTAGTCGTTCACGTTCATGGTTGCCCCATCGGTGATCGATTCGGGTGGCGCCTCTTGGTCAGCGGCGGTAGGAGGTGAGTCATACACAAGAGGTGTCGCTGCCGCGTCCGTGTAGGTACTGGGGTCGATTGGGTTTGACTGGTTTGGCTGGTCCACTGGTTGGGCGGGGGTCTGTGTAGGAGGTTGGTCTGAAAAAAGAATAAACATTGATAATATTAACAGGGGTGTAGGCATGATTTCTTCCTCAGGTTAGCACAACTTTGCAAATTTATAACTATAATTGCAGTACTTGGCAAGCAGATAAAAGATGAAATGTCCTAAACAGGTGCTATTTCTCTGAAGTCTATTTCGAACTGAGGAGTCTAATTTTCAAATTTGCCCGCCAACGCCTTCAAGACGCAAAAAAAAAGTGCAGTCTTGGACAGCCCTGTTTTGCTTTGTTTTTTAATTCCGAGCTTTCCTGGAAGTCTGTTGCATGCAGAACACCTCCGCAGCTCATTTATGAGTGCTAGCGGCCTTCACACGCACCTACAAAAACAGGCCTACGGGCTTCTTTTGTCACGCCTTGATCAAACGTAAAGAGTAACCACAGGAATAAATTCACAGCAAACGACCCATGACATGACACACGACATCTGACGAGGGTGTAAATAGAAACTCAGAAGTCAATAACGCTAAAAAAAACCTTGCCTGGCTAAAAACGTTAAGGAAAATACTGGCCTGTAGCCTTCGCCACGTAATGAAACGGCTGGGCCATTTCATATTTCTTCCGAAGGATACTGGGTCGAATATTCCCTGCCAGCAAACGCGTTAGTCACCCATTTCGTTTGAATCAGGTTTTACAGCTAGCAAGTTATAGATCATTACAATCCGCACGTAGAAAAGTCAACACGTACCACGAATCAATCCCAAGGAGAATCTGCCTCGAAATCGTCCTCTTATCTTATTCCAACCCTTTCTTCCTCGCATCTTTGCCTTGCCTCCACGCAGGCGGATTCGTCGTAGCTTTCCGCGTAACACCGCACGTAGCCTGTTACAGCAATTTCTTACCCTCCTCCACATCTTTCTGTAACGTATCTGTAACGTTCCTCCCCGGGCTGGCAAGTATCTCCAGCGCCTACCGATTCGGATGCCAAATTGACGCCCACGAAGAGTGACCCTTCGATATCTTCCCGTGTAGCGGATGCACCATTTACCATTACGTCTCACCACACGCCTCCAACTGCCTTTATATCTCAGTCGCATCTTCAAGGGAACTTTCCTTCGGCCGAATCCTCTCCACCTCTTCTTGTAAAAGATTCTTAGTTTTCGTCCCCGAAAGCTTATCGGCCTTCCCTTTCGCTTGTAGTTGACGTACAGTCGTCCTTTTCGTGGGTAGATCCACCGCCATGTGCCACGGATCTTAGCTTTCAAACGACGAATGAGGCGTTTGACGCTCCGCAAACGGCGGTAGCCTGCAAAGATTCTTCCGCCATGGATTCTGCGAACAAAATAAAAGGGAAAAGAAGTTTTTAGGGGTGGTTTTCTGCAGCATTCGTAAGCGGTAGTGCGCTTGCCCCAGTTCTCCCCAAATTGGGTGGTGACAATGTCACGATTAACTGATCGAAAGTTTGGATTTTAGGACGAACGTTGTTTGCCTCCAACTTAAATGTAGTTCTCACCATGGTTCCCCGCTGTGGTGAAAAATCACTTGATATTTTGTTCTCGGTGATTTAAGGGAAATCTTCCTGATTTGACCAGTATTTTCAGTGTGCAGTTTCGACCATAAATTCATAATGGCATGAAAGGGAATCTGCACTCTTCACAACCAATTAACGTTAAATTGTGGGAGATGATCGCTAGTTTCAAATTTTGCTGCCGAAGGGAGGAATTAAGGGAAAAAAGAATTGACTTTTGCTTATTTTCCATTTTTTAAGTGGTTGCAGCCATTTTGGATTTTTTTTAAGGCGATAGGTTGCCTCTTTTGTTTGGTAATCTCTTGGGAACACACATTCTTTTCCCTGAAACAATGGAGGCAACAATAACGCGTCATAAAATCCAAAACAGCGGCCAAAAACTTAAAACAAGAAAATAAGCGATATTTAATTCTCTTTTTTGCCTAATGCTGAAAGACGTGTTCTTTTTTACCAACAAAATATATGAGCCATTATTTTTTTTCTGAAGCAACTCAGCGGGCCGGAATCCCAAATCCTCGAATTTGATTGGCTAATCACGCGCTCGTAGCCAGTCCAGCTTTTTGCAATACGGACCACGATCCGGAAATTTTTCCGCACTGTTGCTGTCGCGGCTACTTACTTTTGACGTTTGACAGGTGATTGTCATCTTAATGACTTTTGCATGGCTTGTGAGTACGTCCGTAAAATAAAGTAAAATTGTTTTCTCAGCTCTTAGGCGCTTTGTAAGCATCATATCCTTCTTTCCTGTCTCTTTTTCCGAATTTAAAAGAGGAATTTCAGAAAATAATAATAATAATGATAAAAAGGTTATTTACCGATCTAGGTCGTTCCATACTCAAGACCTCTGGCACATTTTTTTTCCCTATACGGACCTTCCGCCCGGTAAATAACATATATATAATTCTAACAACGAAGCGCCAATTTATTGTAAGCCACTGAAGGTTGCCTTTAAAACCATCATGATTTCCAATAGCAAATGCTCAACGCGTGTTGCTGGTTGCCTTACCTTAGACGATACGTCTTCAAGCCAACACGGAATGTTAACCTTTGCCCTATCTTCCGAACTGGTCTGTACTTTCGGCCGTATCTGAAAAGCAGTTTAACGTTGCGTCGATTGTATCTGCGTCTACGGCGCCTTCTAAGCCGTCTGTAAAATCGTCTCCAGTACCGACTTAGGACCCTGCGTCTTTGACGTCTTCTTCTGCGGCGTTCACGGCGTGTGGAAGGGCGCCTCCATCGTCCTTTGCTATAGAATCTCACTTTGCCATATTTGAACAGAAGCGGTCTGTATTTTCTGAGGTACATGACTCTCAGGGTTTTCTTGATTCGCCTGACTCGGCGGTAGCGTCCCTTAATTCGAATCCTCAGTCTACTTGTTGGGATTCGGTACCATCTTTTTCCGCGGCGATATTGGATGACACCTCGTAAAATTCTATTGTGGCAAGATATAAAGAAAACCAGTTTAATCTGGAGACGGAATCAGTGAAAAAAACAACGCCATTGCTACCCCCCAGGACCCAATGGTTGGAAAGCTGATTAATAAGTTTATTTTTGTTTGTTGTTGTTGTTGTTGTTGTTGTTATTATTATTATTATTATTATTATTATTAATATTATGTACTACTGATTTGGCCGAACATATCAAGTTAAGTTCCCCTCCCTGAATCTGTTTATTTTTTTCGTACCGAGAATTTCTTGCGTGTGCGCAAGCTTTTAGTTCTCATTCATTTGCACAATTGTTTCTTAATTTCATTTGTTGGTTTTTTTTCAATTTTTTCAGCTTGTTTGCACAACAAGAGACTACAGGCAGCCTATGGTCTGGATGAATTCCGGGTTCAAATGTGACTAATTCTTGGCGTTTCCGGGTTCCAGTTCTATTTCGGACATGAATTAGAAATGCGACGTTATCAAGTTTAAACAACTTGTAAACAAATATATACAGTGTATGCAGAAAAACCCACACTTAGTGAAGTTTACTCGACAGATCTTGAAGCTTTTTCGATTATCAGTTTTCATGACCTCGCGTGAAAGCAATTTATACTTGTTTTTGCTCACATCTCCTCAGGGTGGTGGTATGGCTGAGTGGTAAGGTGAAAACGGCCCAAGAGAAGGCTAGCACTTCATTTGTTATGTTAGCATCAACAGCTGATAAGAGTAGATGTAATGCGCTAGCTTCATTTATGTTAAATGGTAGTTTTCACATGACGTAACGGCGGCCATGTTAGTGTCCTTGAACAAACAAACGGCGGCCATGTTGTGTCCCAAACTAATCCTTCGGGTGTTGAACTCTGTTTTTATGAAAACATTTTGTTTTGTGTTTTGTTTCGGTTAAGTAACATGGCTGCTGATCACGTGACTGAAAACCAAGAATTGTGTACTACACGTCTGTTTTGTAGTGCATCTGACACCGGAATGACATGTTTGTTTAGTGCAGCTGTATATTTTTAGGTGTAATGAAAGACAAGCTTCAAAAAGTTGCCCCGAAGAATTTTCTTTCCAAAAGGTCGTTAAATTGAAGCCTCAAATCCAGTTTCTCTTAACTTTGTTTGAATTCGAGGAGCAGCTGCGATAAATACATTTGCCAACAAATAGACCGAATTCATAAATGGCAGCTAATAAGTTATTCTTTTCTCTTTATCAAAAAAAAATTGTTTTTTTATGCTATCTACGTGCTAACGAGCCTACTGAGGATAATTAGCATGAAGAGAAAAGAATAATTTATTAGCTGCCATTTATGAATTCGGTCTATGCTATGCTGAAAATGATTTTAGACATTACAGACATGTATGACAGCGGCTTGGAAACAATCGCTAGTGAACGAATCCCAGGTGCTCTTTGATAGGCGTCCAAACGAACACTGATTTACAAATGGCACAACAAAACTGGTGTGCCAGCTTTTTTTCTCTTTTTTGTTTGTTTGTTTTGTTTTGGAATTTTCAAATGAAATTTGGGTCAGCAAACTAAAATTGTCATCGAAGAAATCAGACTGACTGAAAAATGTTCCTGCGAGCCAGGCTTAGGGCATAGCAATAGGCTTGCGAGAACTAAAATGACAAAGAAACCTCTCATCTTACCGGGGCTTGTATACGCCACGACCATAGCGGAAATAGAAAGTTCCTCGCCTCCTGTAAACCGTTCTCCAGCCTCTAAAAACATATACCCGCATTAAGCCGTAACGCCTTATTCGCGGACGGCGCCAAAGGAATCTGCGCCTGGGAAGTGCTCGTCGTTTAATCGGAAGCCATCGACGTCCTGTCTTATAGTAGAGGATTCCTTTGCCCATACGGAAACGTCTGTTCTTGTTTGTGACACGAATGATGAGATTTCGTCCTCGCTTAAAGATTCTCGTCCATTTCCTACCAACGTAGGAATATAATTGATATTTGTTTTCAGGGACGTGTCGCCACGCTCTTCTGAAGCGGTAGTAGAACCTGCCATATTTAATCCTGTTATGGCAAAAAGAGAAGAAGAAAATTACGTTAAACATGCAGAATAATGGCGAAAAATGTAAGTGCCACCATAGTTAACCGACTATGTCACCATCTATTGCTTGCTTTGTCTTTCCAGTCTTGGTTGGGCTTATAGGCGATGGACAAACAAGGAGCCTTAACATTTTTCTTTTGTCACTTTTTATGATTTCAAGTTTACGCGCATGCATATATGGTAGCTACGCCCGATGTTCATCGTTCGTTGAATGAATAGGATCAGTAACAATCCTAATCTATACTTCAAACGATAATCCAGAAGCTTATCGGTGATTATTTCGAGATTCAAAAGCGAAATGTTCGTCTTCGCCTCCGTCTTCTCTGCTCGAAACGCGGCGTGGCCAGCTCGAGAATCTCATTATGCTTATAAAGCCCCCGACACACTGGGCGATTTTACACGCCGGTGAAAATCGCCTAGCGTGTCCGGTACTGCGATTGCGATTTTCTCCGATCGCTGCGATCGGCGCATAAAATCGCCGACATCTAGCATGTCAGATATCGGCGATTAAATTTTCCGCAATTCGCCTAGTGTGCCCGCTCCTGCGATTTTTTACGCCTGTCGCAGCGAATTCGCTGAACGATTCAACCAATAGGACCTTACGATTTTATCACGTGACCGACTAAAAGTCATTTTTATTTTGAGAGATGCCTGGGAACAAAAGTACAGTGCAAATTCGCTGCGATCGGCGTATAAAATCGCCAGGTGTGCCCGTACAACTCAGCGACGAAATTCGCTGCCGATCAGAATCGCTGCGATCGGCGAACAAAATCGCCTAGTGTGCCGCTGGCTTTACTGTCACGGTAAATACGGAGCACCGTGGAGCTTACAAGAACTTGTTCAGGGAACCAAAAACAAACTAAACCCACATATCACGCCGAGTTCAGGAATCGAACCCGGGACACACTGGTGGAAGGCGAGCGCTGTCACCAGTGCGCCATCCTTGCCGGCCAATTTACCTTTCAACCCAAATTTGGTTCATTACACGAATCGGTCCATCATATGACTTATTTATTTTCTAAAATGAAAACCTAATCCTATGAAGGATGGCTACTGGCTTTCGACAGCTGACCTACAAAATGAACGTGATGTGATGTGAGTACGCGATTCGGAGCGCTCGGGAATGCTCGGCGATCTTAATGTTGTCTACTTGTTGGTACAGTTCTTTGCCGGCAAGCAAGTTGGTAAATTTGCATTTGCAAGAGACTCGCTTACAACCAGTTAGATTCCTTTGAGAGGTCAGTTGGGACCCCTCTTGAGACAAACTTAATTTATGGCTGTAAGTAAGTATGCGTCCTGAAAACAATAGGCATTCTACGTCATTAATCTGCACTGACGCAGCAACGGTTTCTTGAGGAACGCATCCCTTGATTTACCGATTATTTTTTTCTTTGTCACTTTTAGAAAGCCGGGCTAAGCCCAATGAAACCAAGAATTTTTTGCCGGGTCATTGTCCCTTTGTACTTGTTTACCTGATTTGGCGTCGCCGACCTCCCAAGCCTACTGTCATCCTTCCTTTCCAAATGTAAATTATTCGTGTCTTTTTGCGATAGTACATCTTCAGTGGGCTGGTGCGTCGCCTGTATCGTCTCAAGCGCCTGTATAGCCGCGCCTTTCTTTGTTTGTAACGCCTGATCCTTCGAAGCTTGTCCCTATAGCGTCGGGTCTTGCGTCTACGCAAGCGCCGTTTTCTTTGTCCCTTACTTTGTCTGTTAATCAGACGCTTCCATCTTCTGCGTCGACGAATATAGATCTTTCCAAACGTACACTTGATCGGACGGTATTTTCGCCTAATTGAAACGACGATACGACCTTTGTAAGGTCTTGGTTTTCGCCATCGTCGTCCAATCAAAACCAAAGGTCGGCGCTTGATACGACGCCACGCTCGATTAAACCGGACATAGATGAATCCAGTGCGGAACCTATTGCAAGCAAACACAAGAAATCAAGGATTGGACATTTGCGCGAGCACAAGACAAGGCTGAAGATTTCAGGTGATTGCCAATTTCTACGGGGTCGATAAGCAAGTTGCAAGCATTAGTGGTAATACGCTGAACTTCAAGATTTAAAGTTTGACTGGGAGGGAGAACAGAGACCATCTTCCCCGAACAGGTGGGTTATAGATCGCGTAGGATCTACGATGTAGGCCCCTTTCTGACAGCACTTTTTGTGTGGGACGTTAAAGAACCTACACACTGTTCGAAAAGAGTAGGGAACTTGGTCAACGGTGTGGCGCTCAATCTCAATCATTCTGTTCTGGGGCACCCGGGAATTGCTAGGCTGCAATGTGCGTCAAAAGATTCTCGAACAAAAGGTGCTATGGACCCTTCCTACTTTGAGGAGCGCTAAATAAAAGCCTAATTCATTCATAGATAGTAGTACCTCACAGAGGAGACATTTCTTTGTTATATTCCCCAAACTCATGATGGGAGGCCCTAGGCTTGAGCCTCAAGCCCAGGCTCTATCTCTTGTCCTCCCTTGTCGTCGAGAAAAGGACCCTGGTTGCAGCTGGTCACACAGAACCATGCAGCAGCTCACGGAACGTCTCACACCGTTGGTTCGTCCCCCTCCCCCCCCCCCCACACACACACAATTGGTTCGTTGCCCTTCCAGACAACAATAACGCTAACAACAGAAACAATGCATTTGCCCCTAATACCAATGGTTGCCGCTACTCTGGAAGGCCAAAAGAATTACAAGCTTACGAGAGCTGCTACACCACCCTTCCTCTTAAAAGGTTTTTCAATACTACCCAGAGTATGGTTAGTCATGCGTCCATCCGCGACCGCAGATGAGGGAGGGAAAGAGATGGAGACCCTGGGTCCGAAGTGCTAGGCTTGTACAAGTTCCATGGTTCGCACACTTTTTCCGGCCCAAAATTCACGGAATTTCCAGGACACTATTTTGAAAATTCAAGGACTTCCTTTTTGGGGTAGTCCAACCAAGTAAAATGTTTTTGAGTGACGTGAGAGCACTGGGAACGAAGAAATGAGTGCTTTTACCCTTTTGTGAATTTTGAGATATTTCTCTAATCTGTTTGTAGAAACATTTGCACCCACTATGGTAAAACTTCGTAAATTTAAAGGCCTTCCTGTTTTTAGATCTTGTGTGAAGTCCATAACACAGAAGTTTCGATCTGTCTCATTTGGCCTTGGCCCATCAGTTTACGGTATTACCTAAATTTAGAATAGAAGTCCCGCCAAGTAATGGCCAATCAGAGTAGGCCTGATAATCACAGCGCGTCTCATTGGTCCGCAACCAAGAGCCGCACGAGGGATTGCTCGTGCTAAATGCAAATCAGGGCACAAATTTAGCAGCAGCCGTTCTAAAAATAGATAACACCGCAAACTGATGGGCCGTATTCCATTCCAGATCGAGACTTCTGGGTTATGGACTTCTGAACTTGTTCAGTGAGAAATCAAAGACTTTCAACCCGATTTCAAGTACTTTCAAAGGTACGAGGACAGGTTAGAAGGGTTTTGTTGTCATAGCTCGTGAGTTTGTAGGGAAAACGAATCAGCATCGGACAGATCTGTTAAAATGTGACCAGGTATGAAGTGGTCTGTGCCTTCACAAAAGACAATGCTCTTACCCAACACATAAACACACAACCCAAACAACTGAAATTGAATCGAATTTTACCTGACTGATCTTAGCCCACGCTTGTAACGCATTATGAGACGCCGTCCACGCCTGTAGATATTTCTGTAGCGACCTCTACGGAAAACACGCATCACGACACCTCGTCTTCCACTCCTACCTCGTCGTCTTCGCCTCAGGCGCCGTCTCCTTCGCCGCTTTCTTCGTCGCAGCCTTCTGCGCACACGTCTTTGTCTTCGCCTATTTATGTATCTTCGTAATAGGGGCCTGACCCATTTTCCTTTCCGGAGTACCCGTAATCTGCTGTTTACACCGATTCGGAATGGCAATAGTCCCTTTCTGAACCGAATACGAGGTTTGCCGCGATAGTATCGTATCAACCGCCAGCGCCTACCGAATCGGAATTTGATAGATCTTCTTCCTAACCACCTGATTCGTTTCCCATATTTGACTCCAATCTTACCATTCCAGTACCTAAAAGAAGACAAATAAATGATAACTGTCACTCTATCATGCGTGACGCGTGACTGTATAAGGTCGTACGGTATATTTAGTAAATAAACCCCTTCAGGCGGCTGATAATGTCACCGGCTGAGAGAAAAATGAATATTTGGCCGAGAAGCGAAGCTTCGAGGGCAAATGTGAAATTTTGAGGAAGATCTCTCAGCCAAGGACATTATCAGCCGACATGCCAGCAAACCAGAAAGGGGTTTATTTATTTTGCAACCCTCCGATTAATTTTCATACGTTTCAACATGGTTGATAGTTCTGCAGGCCCTACGTTTTAATCTATTTTCAAGTGCGCCTGGGATTTTTCTCTCTTTCGTACATGCTAAAGTTGGACGAGAACGGTTGATTTATTTTATAGTTAGTAAACACAGTGTACTAATTCTGTATTAAAAAAAAAAAAACAAGACGCCTGGAGGCGTTCACGCGGGATGCGTTGATCGACGAATGGCTGTCAACAGTCAGTGTTTATACGAACAAATAAACTTGAATAGAAATGTTTATGTCAACATTCAGTACAGCATCAAGAAACGGTGTTGCCGGCGGTGTTGCTTGTACTATTTCGCAAACAAGAAGAACAAGTCAGCAACAAGGATATTGGCAATGGTCAACCATCCAAGAAATCACCTCAGCCAACAGGGCTTAACTTCAGTGAGAAGCACAAGCACGTGGGTAATAAAAAATAAAAAAAACGGAATGCGACCGATTTTTTATACGTGGTATTCCTATGGCATCCTACGTAATGACTCAGTTTAAGTTTGCCTAGGATTAAACCTGTAAGTGTACTCGTAACTTTCTTCACCTTCAAGACGTTGACAGCATATTTTGTTGACTTTTTTGTACTTTCCGGAACAGTATTTGCGACCATCTTCTAGGACTCTACAAAACGAGTTTGCTTTTCTTCCACATAAAATAATAAAGCGGAAAAGTTGAAACTCTCGAGTTGACTGGACAAATATCGACGAAGATGGGGGTTATTGCGTGATTTTGCAACACGTGACGTTAAGTAGCCAATAAAATCACAACGCTAGAAACGCAATACCCCCAGTTGAAAATTTAATAATATTCATTTATGAAAAAAAAAATTCCCTGTGCTACCTTATTGTTTTCCATCCTCCCAAAAATCGTGCTCTGAGATATCTTCCCCGGCGGTAAACACTAATCCAATTTCGGCCATAACGGAATCGAAGAATATTACGCTCCCGTCTTCGTCGCAAGCGCCTTCGGTATCTTCGACGTCTTCGTCTTAAACGCCGCCTTTGTCGACGACGTCGCCTGCGTCTCCACCTTCTCTGTCTTCGTTGCCCTCGTGGTTTTCTTTTAATAATCTTCCAGCCCCTGGGAGTGCGTATCATGAGACGACCTCTATTTAGCCTTAATAGTCTGTAGCGTCCTCTCCAATTCACCAGAAGCTTTCCGCGGCGTTTTACAACGTATGCCCAACGTCTGTAGCCCAAGCGGACTTTAAAGCGTCTTGTGATTCTTCGGATCGTTCGCCGTTTTCCTTTGTACGTTACCACGAAGAAGCTGCCTCTCACATAGCTGTGGAATGAAAAATAATAATAACTTTCAATTAAACATAGCACTGAGATTTGATTTTTAATGTAACTTACCAAATAAATTTCCATGTTAATATCAAATTTTCAGCAAAGGGCTACGTTACTTACCGGAATGTGATCCACCGCGCTCTGTAACGCATTCTGTATTCTCCACGCCATTTGACAAGTTCTCTCCAACGCCGATGGAACCTGAAAAGAAGTATAGCGCGCCTGCGACGACGGAGGTAGCGACGTCGACGTCTTCGACGTCTACGTCGTAATCGTCTTCTCCACATCTTCCTCATTCGCCGTCCTCTTCTGCTGTATGGACGTCTCGGCTGTGGTTTCCTCACAGGTTTCGGGGTAGGCTTCTTTCGTACAGACTCATAATGTGCAGGGATAAGAACTGTTACGCGTCCATAGCCGATCTTTATCTGTTTCTTCTTGCCGTGCCAGTAGGTGATAAGGCGCCTTCCGTACTTCCGCAGGTTGAGCCAAGCTCCACGGAAACGCACCTGCGTAACAACCCGGCGCATGGGCTTCCATCTTTTATTATAGCGAACGCTGAAAACTCCACGGCGACACCTGACAGACATACACAAACCAGACATATAAACAAATGCCCCGCTTGAATCTAAAGTGCTCCCATAAGAGCCTTGAGAAATTAAACACGCTTTCATCAGGTATTTCTTTGACTTGATGCTAATTCCGGTAGAAAATAATGTTCAGTTGACAATTAGAGGTTTCTATTGAGTGCCCATTGCGATAGTTTTGTATTGGTTGAAATGCTATTGCAATCAATTCGGTGGCTTTATTTGGACTGAAATGAACACGACCGAAAGGCAAACTTCAACATTTCATTTTGAAACTAGGGTTTCAGTGAGGTATAGATTACCTAATTGGCCTCCAGAGTTTCTTGTACTGAACTATCAGCCGTCTTCTTCTTCTATAGGCCTTTATCCATCGCCTTTTGTAGTACAAACGAAGCAAGCTGGGACGTTTTGGCTTCCAAAATCTCCTTGTTATTCTTCTTCTTCCTCGATACCGTTTTCGGCGCCTACGTCTTTTACTCGTTCGTCTCCTCATTCTTCTGTAACGTCTCCTACGTCTTCTTCGTCGTCTTCTTCGCCGTCGTCGTCTTCGCCTTTTCTGCCTTCTTCTCCTTCGCCGTATCCACCTTCTTCGTCTGCGTGCTTTTCCACGCCTTGAAACTCTTCTTCTGCGGCCCGAAAGGCGGTTCCATCTCCTTCGTCTTTTAACCATTATTGAACCTCTCACAAAACGCAGTCGACGTATTTTTTTGCCATAGTAGAAGACAAAATTTCCCCTTCTCACTGTAACTCTTCGGAATTGTCGTCGGTAGAATAGTTTGATGCGTCTTGTTGGTCTAGATAGCCTGACCCATCTGCCTCCGCGCATAATCCAGAGTCTACCAGACGTGCCCCTGGGGATAGTAAAAAACGCACAGAAGATTAAACTTCAATACCAAAGCATTCCGTAAATCACAGAAGTGCGAAATGAAAATGTTACTCTAGAACGAGAACGGGAATCCCCAAAATTAACCTTAAAGTAGATTTTTACAACCTATAACTTAGACAGGGTAGAGTAAACTATAGGAATACCGGCTGAGTTGATTAACCATGGAAATTCCGTCACCGCACGAGAGACTTCAACGCGAAGACCTCCGCGCGCACGTGTTCGCGCACTGATTGATTTTCAGTAAGAAACGTCATTATTTCCAATATTTATTATGTAGTAAGCTGAATAACACTCGCATTTTGATGGGTCTTACTTGTGATAGACTTATAGATGACGTGATGTGGTAAGATCAGTGACATCGCCACTCGCTCAATAAAGGGCTCATATGCTACATTGTTGTTCTTATTCTTACCGCAGTTTGACGTCATCTTTGATCTACTACTGAAGAGATTCACGGCCGAACTGAACTTGGAATCTCTTTGTTAAGCACAGAGCAATAGTTTCCTTGACATGTTCGCGCTATTCTTACTCAATGTTTCGGAAACAGTTTTGAAGAAAACAACAACAGAATTCACAAACAGCTACAGTCTCTGCTTGAAACCCAAAAATTGAAGATAAATTTGTTTTTGCCCCTCTCGCCGGTTTCAAGAAAACCTAGGTTCTTTACACTCTTTCGTCACAGTTCTTAACGAATTTAATGTCGTTTTCGATTCAAACTCAGCGAAGGCAGTAAATCTCTAAGCGGATAAAGACGCCCCCCCTCCCCCCACCCCCCCAGCCCTCTATGTCCACGGGCAGGTATCATTCTTGGCACCAATGGGAGAAGCAATAAATGTCATTGAACTGTATCAGCTTAGAAACGGAATGCATCAATCTCAGCACGTATGACTGCACCTAATTACACATTCAGTTTATCTCCCCCAACCGGCACAACCACCATCCCAATCACTCTCGACCTGAATTCAGAGATTAACTTGCCTGATGATATGCCACTTTCGTCGAACATAAATTTTCAATGTTTTGCGTACTCTAATGACAACTCTCCATTTGCGGGCGTAATATAAACGCATAACGCTTCGTCGCTGACGCCTCCGTAATCTTCGCTTGCGGCGCCTCAGCCTTGTCCTTCGTCGCCTCCTCCTTCTTGTTCGTCGACGCCTTCTCCTCAGTCTTCTTCTCCTTCGCCTCAACTGTCGCCGACGTATTCTCCGCCTGTACTTTTGCCGCCTCTTTCTTCTCCGCAGTCGCCGTCTGAACCGTTTTCGTTTTAGGTAGCCTCTCCTCCAATTAGGTCGTCTTCTTCCGAGTCGCCTTCTGTAACGCAACCTAAGCCGCCCACGGCGAAGCTTCAGGCTTACGTTACGATTTCCGTAGCGCACGAACAATCCCCTCTTGCTGGAAGTAATAGGCCTCCATGCTTTCTTTCCTCTTAACTTAATTTTGATGCGAACTTGATAACGACGTAGCTTGAACCATCTTCGCCCGCGTTTGATACTCCATCGGCCAAGGCGACGTCTGCAAAGGAACAAATAAGTTTCCACCCAGTGTACTACATTTTACTAAAAACCAGTAATCAAAACATACTGAGGTTTTCTGTGATACTAATAAGGGAATGACAATTGCGCAATTGTGCTTGCCAATGGACCGGTGAATTACACACCTCTTTCAAGCAACCAATTGTACGTTGTACTGAGTTAGACGAGTTTTAGCAACGAATAAAATCATTAATTAAATGGCCGAATGGATTTCAAAGCATTCTCTCTGAACTGATGGGACATACAGGAATTCTTAGGAAGCACTGAATGAAGGCACCTCTGCACAGGTTTTATCCAGGACGACAGTTCATCCCTTTCGGATGATTGGGGGGTTTGGAATTTGTTATACCCTTTGAGCAGTGGATTCTCGTCTCTTATCCACTTTGGTAGCAAAATGAGAGAGAAACCACTGCGAGCAAGCGACCAGTCCTCTGTCGAGCATGCGCGGCTGACGACACCCTTCACACATTATCGCACAGGTTATGGTCACATGCGCCCTTTACGAAGAAAAAAAAACTAATTTCCAAACTAGTTTTTTTTTTCCAGTTTTATTTTAATTCATTCATCCCTGAGTCAGGATGGAACGGGTCGCTTGATCGCAGTGGTTTCCAACATTTGTATTCTACGTCTGTTTGCCAGCATAATTATTTTAGTGTAGTGTTAGTTACCTCAACTGCCACATCATTCTGACAGCCGACTTATCAGTTTCACTTACCTAATTTTTCTTATTCCTCTCCTAGTTCGGAATTGCAAATATCCACGGCGTCGGCTAACTGTTCTGGGCTTTCCTTTGTATACCAGCCTTAGCCGGTATCGAAGCCTACGAAGCCTGCGTCCACGTCTTCGTCCACCTATCCACTTCCTCAATCGTCTTCTCCTTGTTCTTCTGCGTCTCTTTATTCGCTGATACTTCCTTTGTCGTCGTCTCTTTCGCCGCCTCAGTCGCCGCCGTATTCTTCGCCGACGTCGTCTTCTTCGCCTACGCAGTCTTCTGCTTTTCCCACGTCGTCTTCTTCGTCTTCTTCTTATTCGTCGTCGGCGTCTTCTGAGGTATCCGCGCCTACGCCTAACAATTGACCTCCACCCTCGTGTGTACCTTACTCTAATACTTCCTCTACTTATACTGATCCTGAATTTCCTTCTGCCGTAACGCACCCAGAATGCCTTGTTCTTCCCTGCAGCTCTTCTCCACCTACGCTTGACGAAAACTAACATTTTTGGCTTTCTCAGTTGCGACCACCTTCTGCCTCGGCGCAAATAGGCCCTTCCTCGGGTGAACCTGAGAGGCAGGAACAAAACAAGTCAATTAGATTTCTCTTGAACGTGAAAATGCCAAATAGGCAGTTGAAAGAGAGATCATTTCCTCAGTCCACTGAGGGACTTGGTTTGATCATACAGATCTCTGAAAATACGTAAAATATCTTTGCCTGTCCGGTGACAGCCTTCGAGCCAGTGCAGTTGCGATTCTCATCAAACTTTGTTATTTTTCGCCGATGGAGAATAAACCGTCTTGGTCACCTGACCGTTTCTGTACGATGTGCGCATGCTGAACTTCTGGCGAAGTCAATTACTTGCATTTTACATACAGTTTTTGCACTATGAGTGTAAAAAGATGTTTGGGGCCAGGATCAGACCACTGCAAAGAAGACTTTAGTATCTCATTTCGAGTGCCTGAGACATAAAAATGATTCCGGGAAGAGGAACACAAATAACAGGAAATACTGTAGATGGTGTTGCTCGGTGCTTCAGCGAAAACGTATTCGCATCTTTCTCAAAAAAAAATAATAATAATAAATGATAATACAAAACAGGGGCATTACTCTCCTTAATAGACAACTAGAGGTTATTACGGGCAAGCAACTGGAGTATTTTTTGTCTTCCGTTGCTTCCGTTTCATGTACAACAGCCTAGAGAACTAAACAGTTTCCTGTAGCCTTTTCTTTTTCTTTCTAAAACGCAAATACCGCGTTAGCTCTCTCTTAAGCTACCGGGGCACTCATTTCAAACTGTTCACTCTTGTGCTGCCGTCTACTACGGTTACTTTGAATTTCAGGATGGAATGACTGAAGAACATTTCATCGTCCATACCTTATTGGTGTCCTCCTTTTTCTGAATCGGAGATAGAATCTGCGATTTTGACGGTATATTCTTCTATACATTCTGCGGTAACTGATTTTCAGCACGCTAAGACGCAGTCGCCTTCGTCGACGGCGTTGTCGCCTACGGCGACGGCGTCTTCTTCTTCGTCGTCGTCTTCTTGTCCTTCGCCTCCTTCGCCTCTTTCTTCTAGTCTTCCTTCTTCTCCTTCTAATTCTCCTGTTCCGCCTTTGCCTTCGCGCTCGTCTTCGCCTTCTTTTCGTTCTTCTCATTTTCCTGAAACGACGTCTGCGTCCCCTATTTATTAACCTTCTTCCTCGTCTGAATCTTGTAACGCGCCGGCCAAACCTACGTCGCCGTGGGAATCGCGGTCTTAAACTTCTCCATCTCTTTCCATATCTATATCTCAGTCTGCGACCTATTCGAACTGGTACTCTTCGTCTATTGTAAAAGACAGTTAGCCCTCGCAGCTTTTTGCTGTAACGAACAAGTCTCCATCCACGGCTCGTGCGGACCTTCAACATTTTGTTGCGCGGGTAAGAAATCCATCTCCCTCTGCGTTGGATGTAGACTCGAGTGCTTAAAACCCTGGAGAAGATCAAGAGAGAAATTCTTTAATACAGTGCATGGGCGTAGCTACCTGTGCGGACGGACGCATCCGCTTATCCGACTGGAAAAAGTCGAAAATAAAAAAGTAGAATGAATTCAAAAAGCAAATAAATAAAAGAATTGTTTTAAAAAGCACAATTAAAATAAATAAATTAATTAATTATTGGCACTATTCGTGCCAATATTAATTAACATAATATATTAAATAATCGGAATTTTCAGTGGCACCACTAGCAGTGGCTATGTGCCTTTACCACAGGCCGCCATTTTAAGTCCCGACAGACTGAAAACTTTTGTCTTTCCCCGCCGAAACTCATTCCCAAACTCATCAACTCGAGGCTTGGCGTACAAGATTTCTTGTTCCTCCAACATGGCTGCCACATGACAAAAGCCCATCCTTCCACTGAATCCAGATCGAATTGGACTTCGAAAATATTGGTCTTTAAGAAGGGGAGAAAAACGGAGTGCCCGGGGGAAAAAAAAAACACTTCTCGGAGCACAGGATCACCAACCAACTCAATTTACCTCAAGCAATTTGTTTTGCTTGTTTCTTTGAAATGATGTTTATAAAATAATGGAATAATGTCCATTTCCAAGGAGAAGCTACATCATTCTTTGGTGGACCGAATGGTCCAAGAAAGGGGGGAAATAGCAATCCGAAAACAAGTGGGATTGTGCCGAGCGAACGCATTGCGATTACCACGATTTATTGGCTTGGATCGGCGTGTATTTGCATGACACTTTATTTGCTAGGTTTACCATGGACAAAATATCAACTACAGATTATTACTGAACTGAGAGAATGACAGAGCGGCATCAGGAAACTGAAAAGCCATGTAATTCTGTCAGCGCAGGAGCCCATAACACGGAGTGTACAGCTTCAATATATTTGTGTTACGGCGCTTTCAGAGACCGAACTATTTTTAGATTGATTTTCCCGCGAGTTCAGTCTCCCACAGGAGTCTTGCTGCTAGCAAATCATAAACTTTGCATAATTAATTTTTGGACGCGAGCGGACTGAACTTAAAGGAGCACGCTCAGCCACAGTGCCTTGCGCGCCGTTGTTGTTGTTGTTGTTGTTGTTGTTGTTGTTGTTGTTATCCGGGAAATCGTTTTTGCTCCTCAAATGCCGACCTTTCAGAAACACGTGCCAACATTCCAGAGCAAAGACTGACGAAAGCGGCTCTGATTCGATCCACGTAACAAACGAAAATGAGCATAGTGGCTCTCTTCTGTAATACAGAAAATATTGAATATGGCAGCTTTGCTGCAGTGCATTCTGGTTGAGCGTGCTTCTTTTTTTCGGGGGAAAAAGATGTCTGAAAATAGCTCGGTCCGTAAAAATGCCGTCACATAGCCCTAGTATAGGACTTGTACGCACCGGGTTATGGGGTACCGGTCAGCGTTATGCTTACACTTTGCCATGCATTTCTGCTAACTGGAATTTTACGACGGCTTACGAACCATTTTAAATGACGACTAGTTTCACCAAGGCAACATTGAACAATTCTCTGGATTGGATGAGTGTGGCAGCAATTGACGAAACTGTGGCTTATTTTCATGAAAGATGGCTAAGATTCACAGAAACCTGGAGTACAAATTACTGAAAACCTGACTTGTTTTCAGCAATCGGAGAGCTTCAATGATCTAAAAAAAGCAGCTTACAAAGAATTTTACGACTTAGTTGCCATTTCATAGCAAGTAAGAACGCTTACCGGTAACGCCTAAAACAAAACTTCACTTTAATGAAGATAAAAAAAAACTAAAGTCTGGTGAAACAAATGTGGACTTAAGTTAGGTGGGAGGGGGGGGGAGGGCTTTGAAAAATTGTGCGTACCTCTTCAAAAATTCTGGCTACGCCTCTGCAGTGGAACCTGTATATACTTGCCCTGTACTAAGCGCCCAACCCTTTGTCAAGTGGCCAGTTTCCGAATTCCCAAATTTTCACCAATACTGCTACACCGTGAGTCGACGGTAGTTGGCCCAAGCTTTCAACTGCTTGTGGAAATGGTAGGCGGAACTCCTACATATATGTCGCGAAAACATCGATGGATCGCGATGGGATCTTAACCCTTTATTTCTGTTGGGTGTCAACATACCCCTCCTCCTCCCCCTGTGCAATGAGGGTGGGTCACTCAGTTTAGTCAACGACCACCCGATTCCATGCACAGGCAACCCCTTTCCGCCGTGCACAGGCAACCCCTTAGCCGTGAAATGTTGGTCTTCACAAAGAATATCTAGACATCACTGACGAGACTAGATGCGCTGCAGTCGCCTAGTAACGAGACAAGCAATTTAGAAATACGATTTTCACATCTTAAAAATTGATCATCGCACCTTATTGGGATTGTCTTTCTTCCAATTCGGAATCTGAGCCCTCTTCGCCGGTACACTCTTCTCCACCGTCCCCCGTAACGGAACTTTATCACACAGCGGGGCCTCCTTCTGCGGCCCCGTCGACTTAGTCCGTACCGCCTTCGCCTATTCCTTCGTATTCTCCTTCGGCGCCTCTTTCTTCGCCTCTTTCGCCGACGTCTCCTTCTCCTAGCTCGCCTTCTTAGTTTTCGTCTTCGTCTTCTCTGCCTTCTTCCTCTCCTCTTTCTTCTGCGCAATCGCCTTCTCCTCCTTCTTCGTCGGCGTGTTCGCCTAGATATTCTTCGTGGCCCATACCGCACAAATCGTTTTCCGATTCTTAATCCGACTAATCCTCTTCGATAGATCGCCACCGGTATCGACTTTCCTTGGTAACGTATACGTGGCCCACGACGCGTAAAGCGGACAGTTCGCCATAGCCTTCCTATAATCACTTGCATTTGACGTGGATAAACTAATTTTCTTCGGCGATAAATTCGCGCTCTGCTTCGGTAAAACCTGGAAATGAAAGATAAATGGATATAATAATTAAATTATCAATCTACTCACTCAAAGTCCACCAAGGTATTATTCAAAGCGGCTAAATTAACAAGTGTATTCATTCAACAAATTCACATCAAATACTATTTTCAAGACAAGAAAAGTAACCGTTGTCCAAAATATAAGTAAACAGAAATCGGGTAGTCGTTTTAAACGAAAGGGAAGAAAAATTGCTCGTCGACCGAGATATGCCAGATAAACGGACCTTAAAGTTCGAGAAGTCAAGCTAGCCACTGTCAACCAACAATGCGTAGTTTATAAATTTCAGTGTAACCTGTGCGATGCAGGATATGAAGAACTTGTGAGCTTTTATTATGCTAATTTTTAGAAACTATCAAAATCAAATCGTCGCATTAATTTATTCACTTTGCCTTGAGGATGGTGTCATGATGACGCCGAAACGTCGGCCTTAACTTTTATATTCGCTTGTTTATGTTCTAAAAAGTCGTTACTGATCAAGAGGCAACGTAGTTAATGCAAAATGTCGGCCGTGTTAGGACTGAAAGGCTGCTCGATCACATATGACGACTATAAGAGCACAGTATCAGGTTCATCGTCGGTATAGAAACCTGTGAAACGCACGGACGGCGTAAAACAAAGGAAAAAGGGGCTGTAACTATAACCCAAGAAGGAAAAGAATGCCAACTTTGAATAATTCAGTTCATGCAAAAAAACCCCGTTGTTTTGATATAGAAATTACGTTGATCAAAACAGCAGAGGAAACCAACATCATCAAAAAAATCCAAAGTGTTCAAAGTAGCTACACCCATGAAATTATTATTTCAGTCCTGTTATAAGCGGATTATTTAATGCCGGAGCTCATAAATATTTCTGCTCCCAACCAAGAGAAAACAAAGGAAGTTAGAGGGTACATCTGCTGTATACACGCCCTATTTCAGGGGTAATTCGTCTCAGCTTATTTTGTGGGTGGGTAACAGCCAATCACATACAGAAATGAAAACACACGCGTGCAGGGGACACGTGGTAAGCCACCCAGTTCGCGAAACGAAAATGGAGTGAGAAGTCACAATATTTTTTGTTGATGAAGAAGAATTCATGACTCTCTCAGTCAAAAAGTCTGTGGCAAATGGCTAAAAAAACAAAGAGCTACCGGAAACGGAATCAAGTGAAAACGGCCAAAGCCGTTCCACGATGAAGACGAAGCTAAGGGGAAGCGGATGAGTAGAAATTTCGAGTGGTGGCAAGGACCGTCTACTCGAGGCGCGTAGGCATCCTTTTACCAGAAGCTAAAAATAACCTAAGACGAATTACTCCTGAAATAGGGCGTGTATGGTGGTTGTACTCTCTAACCTCCTTTATTTTCTCTTTTCCAAACTACGCTTATTTAGCGTGGCGGTGGCGCTTATTTACGGTAAATACAGTTTAAAATGCTCTTCTTGAAAGCAGGGTATAAATACTCTTCGCGTTAAAAGCACTGAGAAATGTTTCCCCTTACCTCACTGGGTAATATCTTCTTCCGTAAAATGCAATCAGACGTCTTCCTCTCTTGACAACATAAAGCCATTTCCGTCCGTAATAAAGGCGTATTCTACTAAGGCGTCTTAGTCTACGTCGTCGTCGCCTTTGGCGTCTCCTCTTTCGTCTTCGCGTTTTTCTCCTCCTCCTTCGTCGTCGTGCCTTTCTTCGCTGCCTGCGCTTATATCTCCTTCTTCGTCGTGCCACTCTTCGTCTTCGGCGGCGTCGGCTTACTCCTAGACGTCTGCCTATTCGTCCAAGTCGCCTCCACTTTCCACCTCTTTTTAGGTAACCTCTTCCACGCCGCACTCGAAGTGGCAGGTATCGTCCTTTCACCCTTACTTTCCACCGTCGTCCATATATTCGCACTGGTCTCAGTATCCCTTTCACTACGGCCCTGATACCTTTTGTTATACGAGACTTGTATCGCCATTTTCGTCCCCTTCTAACATAAACTCGTCCAAGACGGAGCCTGGTTAGAAAAAAAAAAAAGAACCTGGGTTTAAAGAGCCATCAGCACGAAACCTTGCTCTCTTACTGACCGCAAGTTGCTACTGAGCGGAAGAAAACCCAGTTATATAATCCAGTTATATAATCTACTTCGAGACATGCAGACGCATGTAGATGATGCAATTAACGATTGTTTCTTTCCATGTAAGGCGGTTGTCATTTCATGTCGTTAAACCAAAATCAAAGCAATTACAGACTCAGCCAAACACGTTCTGAAGCAAATACATCCTGCAGCCAACCACAGATCGAAGAAATTCACGAATTTGCTGTACTAGCCAATCAGAACGCAAAGCAAGTCAACGCAACCGAGGCTAAGCGCGGGAAAACGAGAGTGACGAAGCAGCTATTGGTCTTGATACTTTTGCATCTGATTGGTTGAAAAGTTCGCGCAAGTTTTTTGAACCAAAACCAAAGCAATCGCGTAATTATTTTCGAGACTCAAGTGAAAACTTCGCTAAAACCATTAGATTTCGCGATGCCGTGCGTCTGTTTAGTAATAGATCACAGAAGATGCCAAAATGTGGTATAAGAGATAAGACTAGTGACTAGCTATCGTACCTTACTGGGTATACTCGTTTTCTAAACTTGAAGACATATCTGCGGCCTTGCTTAAAAAGAGGTCGATATCGACGTCCATAAAAGAAGCGTAAGGGAGTTCCACGTCTTCGTCGAAGTAACCTTCTCTGCTTGCGCCTGTACCTGCGGCGTCTTCGGAGTATTCTTCGCCTTCTTCTTCGCCTCCTTCTTTTCCTTCGCCTGATTATTCTACGTCTTCTTCGTAAGCGTCGACGTCTTCCTCGTTTACCGTATCTTCGCGGCTGTATACGACGCCTGCGCCTTCTGCTGATACGTCTTCGCCTCCTACGCCTTCGTCGTCTTCGTCTTCGTCGTCTTTTTGTCCTTCTCCTTCTCCTTCTCCTTCTCCTTCTCCTCCGTCTCCTTCTTCGTCTTCGCAGTCTCTTAACTCTTCTCCTTCCTTTCTTATATCCTCTTACTATCCTTCTCCACTGACGTCCTATTCTCCCTTTCACCCCTCGTGAAAATACTTTGATTGGTATAACCCTCCCCTGGGCAGTGACATACGGCATTCCTCGTCTATATCTAACTGCGAGCCACCGCTTCCTGAAATATAATCTTCGAATTCGCAGGGTTACGTATCTTTTTCCTTTTCGAAGCTGGAATCTCCCGCGATAATATCTGTAGATAGCAACAAAAGAAAGGTAAATTGGATTTTTTTTCTTGAAAGAAACAGTTTAATTTAACCGAAATTCTATCATTCAATCAATCTTGGAGAGGAGTTCTGGGACACTTACAAAAGAAGTTAAGGAAATACTGCGTTTTTTTAACAGCACGTGCTCCATTCCCCGTTTCCCCTCCCCCCTTCCTTTTACTATGTTATGTTCAACATCCGGACGACGTTTACATTTGGTTGCATGTATTTGGGTTCAACATTGTCTGTTTAAACGCCCATAAGACAACGGTTTTTTTTTAAATAGACATGAACGAAATGTTTGAATAGCTATATAGGCGCCTTTTGCTTGGGTTCGGTTAAAAGTGTCGCAAGAACGTCTGTCCAGCACTCATGGTCCGTTTAAATATAGCGACCTGAAGTATAACCGGGCACTGAACGTTTTATGGCATTTGGTGTCTCTTTATTGAAAGGGAAGATCTGTGCTTCCGCAGAAAAAAAAAATCATGCAGACATTTTACTTTAAAACGCAAATATAAATCACCGCGCGGGAGGTGTCAACCCAACACAAAGACTGTGCGAAAATCACTTCATCCGCTTTACAGTTGAAATTTTTAACCAGACTTGACAGTGAAAGTAATAAACGTATTTACCTTAATTTCACTAATCGACGTCTGAAGCGGAGAACATAATGTCTTCCTCGCCGATACACTGGTCTCCATCGTCTTCTCCACGCCACACGAATGACGCTGCGACGTCGACGTCTACGCTCTCGTCTTATTTTCCTCAAACGCCGTCTTCTCCTACGTCGCCGCCTTCTCCTCCTTTGCCGTCGACGCCTTCCTCTGAATCGCCGCCTTCTAGGTTTAATAATCCTTCTCCATCGCTTATTTACACGGAGTCTTATCACTCCACGTGTAAGTGACAATCTGCGCTTCTTGCCTCGGATGAACACGCATGGGCGTTTCCGATAGAATCGAACGAAATACCAAATGCCATTAATTAGGATTCGAAGCTTCTGTTGTGGTTTGCGCATATACACCGATCGCCTTCTGCTTTTGATTTCCATTTTACCACGCGTATAACTGTTGATTTAAGAAGAAACAAAAAGAAAACAGGGATGAAGTCAGAGCTCAGATTTCAATGCACACTTCAAAATCTAGGGGTGCAGTTAGAGTATATTATGTGGTTCAGATTAAATAGTTGATTCAACAAGTGTATCATCACATAATGTATCATTACCCCATATATCATTAAATCAGTAAAGGAGTCAACGTACTTTTGCAAGAAAAAAGAAAAAACAATGACATGAATGAAGGAATCCCATAACGCCGTGCGTCAGTAGAACCAAAAATTTGGGCGGGCGAGAGAGGTGGTACAAAAATGGTTGTTTTTTGCTTTTATTGCTGTTTTAGTTGTCACATGCCTTACCGGAGGTATCTATTTTTTCCATTGAAGCGGAAAACAAGGCCTCTTCGTTTTTGGTAAATGTATCTCCAGCGCCCGCGGTATCGAATACGCATTACACCCCGCCGCCGCCGTCTCCTACGTCTGCGCCGTCTCCGTCGACGTCTGCTTCGCCTTCGTCTTCTCTTTCTCCTTCTTCTCCGCCTTCGCTTTCGCCTTCGCCTGCGCCTTCTTGCTTTTCGTTGGCGTCTTCTTTTTCGTCGCAATTTTCTTCGTCTGTATCGTCGACTACGAGTTCTGATTCTTTTGTATCTTCTTCCATATTTTGCATAGAATTTCCCACGCCGTATTGTAAAGGACACCCTTCGTCGTCTGAAACGTATAAACATCTTTGTACCAAATGAGCTAACCTTGCGCCAACCTCCTTTAACGCGGACATTCATCTTAGGACGTCGGATGAACTTTCGTCTCTTTCCATAAATGCTGATTCCTCGTCTGCCACAGCTGTTTTTTTTTTTTAAAGAGAATTGCGTCGGTTAGAAGACAAAATGTGACTAATGAATGAAACCATTAAACTTCAAGGTTAACGCTAAACCGGGTTAAATACCATGACAACACAGAGGTTTTAATCGGACTTAACCCAGGGTTAGCGTTAACCTTGCTTCAAACAACCCGGCCAAGGAAGGTTTGCTTTAATTTCGCAGATACGGGAGTGAAATTTAAAGCAATCACACGCACAGAATGCTCAAGAGCCTCATTTTCTGCTTACCAGGGGGCTACAGGGGGCCCTAGAAACAAAATTACTTTTAAATGGAGGAGTCGGTGCCACTTTAAAGAAACTCGGACATTTTAGTTCCCGCGGCTTATGAGTATTCACAAATGCAAGTCAAACCATATAAATTGTAAGTTGGTAAGATGTACTCTTAACTATATTTTT
>BLFK01000113.1:4063829-4103094 GCA_014634185.1 Astreopora myriophthalma | reverse complement strand
CGCGCTATTTGAATCACCCGCCACGCCAAGGGGGACCAGCTTGCCCAGCCAACGTCGCGCTGGTGACTTTGGGTGTGACATTGATTCAAACGTTGCGCTAAACTTGTCACGAGCTAAATTCGCACACTATTGAGATGTGCTGGTAAATTGTGAGGTCGACTTCATACATTATGGGAGCGGACAAGACGGAGGAAAGCATTGTATTCGAACATGGCGCGACGTTTGAATCAGCTGTCGAGATTAAGTCGAGTCCATTTTAATGGGGTTCGACACGACAACTAGAGCATGTGCGAGAGAAAAAAAGTAACCATCTTCAAGGTAGCATAATACTGAACGGGGAGTGCACATGTGTTCATTATTTCGTCGTTAGTTTGATCTTACCTTCATTTTCATGTCATGTTTGGAAACTATACTACTATACGATTAATCACCTCCCATTTAGTAAATATTGGTCAATAATTGTTGAATAGTCTGATACGACCGTAATAAACAAAATAGAATACCTGATTTTCTTGAATCTTCTTTTTCTTAGTTTTACTTTGTATCCTCTTCCCCATCTGATAACAGGTAACAAGCGACGTCCACGGCGCAGGCGTATCACGCTCCCGCGAAGTAGCTTTCTTATCCTTCGCCATCTTCGCATTCGCCTTCTCCTGTACCTTCTCCTTTGCCGCCTTCGCCTTCTTCGTTGTCTTTGCCTCCTTCTATTAATTCTTCGCCTTTGCTTGGCTCTTCTACTTAGTCTTCTCCTGATTGTTTTCCATGTACGTCCCAATCGGACGCGTACTAAGCCCTTGGTCAACGCCATCTTTCGCAAGCGCCGGTTGTATTTGACCAGCAAACCTTTTCCTCTTCTGACAACAGATCTCCATTTTGTTCCAATCTTAACCAACAGCTTTGGTTTACGGATAAGGCGCAGTCTCTTTCCAAACCTGAACCTGAGTTTACGACGATAGTATCTGGAAAACAAAGAAAAGCATGTAACTATTTCGGAATCTTCAATTCCGGCTCCATGTCTTGCTCGAAGCGGCACAATAGCCAGAATGGAAATCCAAGTATTCCGAAATGGGAATATTCCCAAGCGAACGCCTACTAGCGTTATTCCACATAATGGCCTTGGGAATTGATCTCAAGTGAACGCGCTACTAAAGGCAGGGAGTCGTCAGGGCCCCAGATTTGAAATTCGAAGGTCCAAGGTTCAAGTCCCGCCCGCTCTGAACAATGGCTGGAGTTGCCAAACTAGTTCCTGGTTCAACTCCTCAGCTGCGCTACTAAATGGGGAGTTTGCGAAATGACGACGCTGACGACAACGAGAAATCCACAAAACAATAAGGGCGTTCTCCTTTTGTCAGAACTGGCCGGCCAGACCGGTCAGTTTGCAAAGAATATGCAACAATTTGAACAAACAGTTGCATGACACCCATCACATTTTTTTACAGGAGTATATATCATGCTCGAGAAGTGTGTTATTTAGAAGGCGTTGTAGAGTTAGCCCATCCAAATGCCCAGTCTGGCCGGTCAGTTCTGTCAAATGGAAAACGCCCTAAGTATAGTGAACAACAACAATGGCTCTGCCAGCTCTGCGCGTGCGTTTTACATTTTGGTACATTTCTTTGCCATCATCTCCTAAACAACGACGTGAAATGACCATATTTAAGCTTCCGTGGAGAACGGTAGCACATGACGACGAATTTTCAGTTCTTTCCTTACACTTCTCAAACTCATTAATAATTCATGAGCCCCAAACAAAAGAAATCACTACCGTGAAGAAGTTTGGATATGTGATCTTAATTAGCATAAAATTTTGGAAATTTTTAACTCAAATTTCTCTTAAAATACTGATTCCTTTGAGAAGCAATATCGAACACTCAAAAGAGTGTTTCATCCTCTATCCAAACACCTCGAATTCGGTTAAAAAACTCGGCCTTCGGCCTCGTTTTTCAACTCGCTTCTCGGTGTTTGGATATCTGATGAAACACTCTTCTTCGTGTTTGATATATTACTTATAACCCGCTGATACCAGTTTAATTCGTCGAAAGTTAAATTCGGAACAACATGAAATAGTTGCGTGGTGTACCAATAACGCGAACTTGCATTTTTAAATGATGTCCTCGTAGCCCTGGTCGATCGTCTTCGTTTCGTAAGCTCACTGTTAGTCAACTGGTCTTAGTGCCTCCCGCCCTTTGGGATTCTTAACCCTGTTACAATTAATGGTATCATTTGTTTCATTGACCATGAAAAGCCCCTAGAGGACCTCACCTAAGGTCACACTTCTATAGACTTCACAAAAATTGAATCAAAAGACTCAAGACTTAGGCCCCAAATTACGGTTGTACAGCATTGTTAGAAGTGCTATAAGAAATTACTGCTCAGCAACTAAACATTAAAGATTATTCAGCGATGTTCCAGAATCAAGAAGGCAGTGATACCAAACTGCGGTGTTTTGAAAACATAGTAACTTGAATATTTTAGGAGCCTGACCTCATTTGTACTGAACATTTGCAACCACGCTTTTACACAAGGCCTTAGTTAGGACAAAAAAGCTAGCTAAGAAGCGGTAACGTCATTCTCTACTGCATTAAACATACTACTTTTGCAGAACGTTCTACCATCTGTTTCGTCATCATCGTTAAAAATATAGAAAAACAAGAACCTAGTCATGGGTTTTAACGTTTGAGACTTCTCCTTAAATATACAACGACAAATAATATGCTACATGAAGACACTAATTTCTTACTTCAGGGTCGTAGTTTTCCCTCTAATACGGACTACCAGTCGACGTTTTTTCCTGTAAACGCGTCGCCATCTTCTCCTGAATCGGAAACGTAGCACGCAACGACGCCTCCTTCTTCGAAGTCGCCTTCTTCGTCGGCGTCGCAGTCTTTGCCTCCGTCGACGCCTCCTCATTTTCCTCCTGTACCGTCTCTTCTTTCTTCTCTGCCTCCTCTTTATCTGCCTTCGGCTTGGAGTGTACCTAATTCTCCTCCGGCGTCCGCGGATCACAACACTGACTCTCCCTTTCCGGTTAATAACCACCCTTCTCTTGACTCCCCTGTACCTCAAACGTAGCGTTTTTCTAAATGGCCTTACTATTCTGTAAACTCCTCTGACTCGCACTTGGAGCTTGTTCCTGAGGTTGGAAAAGATCTTTCTTCCGATTTTCACTCGTCCTCGCTTCACCCTAGGAAAAAAAAACACCGCCATCATCAACGCTGAGAGATGCCACTACTAAGTACTCGCATTTCAGAAAAAGCGTATCAGTGCATGTTGCACAGTTCCCGGAAATTTTCAGAGACGAGTAGACATTCTGATCAACGGTTGGGTGTATGAGTACATTTGAGCATAGGGGAAGGGTGAGAAGGAAAGGGCCTGGGAAGAAGGGTAAGGGCGCAAACATTCTGTTTAAAATAACTGCTTAATGTGAGGACAGGAGTCGCTTAAGTCTACCACAAAAAAAACTGTTTACCTGAATGAACGCAATCGTTTGCCAATCCTTATTCTGAGTCTGCGGCGTTTTCTGTAGACCTTTCTCCACACGCGGCGATAGCGGAACCGTAATACGCATCTACCACGCCGTCTTCGTCGTCTTCGACGCTTGCGTCTTCGCCGTAGTCGTCGTCTTCTGCGCCGCCTTCTCCGGTTTCGTCTCCTCTGCCTTCTTCGTTGCCTTCGTAGACGCCTTTTATATTTTCTTCTTATTCGCTTTCTTAGTCGCTTTCTCAGTCGCCTTTTCCGTCTATATCTTCGTCGTGTATATCTTGTGCGCACTAGTTTTTTCCATTTTCCTCGTCGTTTTGTTAGCACTGCATTTGGCAGTATTCTTATCGGCTTTCTTCGGCGACCCTTGCTGAGGTAGTAGAGTTTTCTGCCATACTTCCTCACCTTGTACCAACCCCGATTCACTCTTATTCGTACACGTTTGCGAAGTCCAGTGAGTCGTATCCATCTAGTCCCCCTTTTAATAAACAGCTTTCCTCCGCGGTACCTTTTATTCAAAAAATAAAGTACATGAACGAAAAAGCTGTCAAAAGTGTATAATATTTGGGAAGTTAAGTGCCAAGACATTTGATGTATTAATCAGTGAGGATCTAGTCTTAGAAAAGCAAGTGCTCAGTCGTTGCAACTGAAAAATGCTGAGAGAGGAAGAAAACGGACATCAAATCAAAAAAGCTCTGATAACGAGGACCTCAATAGGCCATTTCCCAATTCAAGTTAGCCTCTTTTTCAAAGCGAATCTAAGTGCAAAAGGTTTGTGATAGTAATTGGTTTCACTTAGACTTCGCACCTAGACTCACTTTGAAAAAGGGGCTGAAGTCAATTCGGAAATGGCCTATTGGGTTGAGTACCTCAGTGAAGTTGCCGTGACTTTGCACACTGATTAAGTCCTTATAACCACGTCATTAGATAGTGAGTGTAGGAAAATAGCCGAGTATGGTCTAATATGAGAAAAAAATACGATTTCTGGCCCTAACGTCACGTACACCGTTTATCATTACCGGGCAAAAGGTATTGAACAATTTGATCGCTCAGTGATACAGGGGGCATTTTTTTTTTGTTAGACTGGGTTTGATCGGCCTTATTCCAGAATAAGAATACAAAGGTTTACACATAAAAAATAAGTCCTTGGAGAATATTGATATTCCCGGAATTCAAAAGAGATTTTCAGCATCGTTTCCCGACAAAATTTTGTATAAAAATCTTTAAATTTGCCTCAAAAGAAAAACCGAGAGGTTATTCCGTTTTCTCTTATTCCAGAATAGGGTCCATCGAACACGCCCTTATTCAAAGACATTTTTGGTAACCAAGACTGCACGACACTTGTTAAAGGGGCAGTTTCACGCTATTTGAGCCGTACTCGAAACGAGTTAAATACGCTTGCGCATAAACGGAAACCAAAAAATAATGCTAAAGTTTCGTTAACAAGAACTACATTAGTGCAATGAAACCATTTTTTTCTCATCTGCAAGCAACGATGGCGAGGATGGAAATGGATTGAAACTTGAAAACATTGGCCAACTTTTTCAAGTTTGGACACGGTGTTTTCCAAAAATCGACAAAAATTTCATATGGATAGCTTTTTCCTTTTAAAATTCATTTCATATTTACTTCTTGGTTTGTCAGGAATGTTGTCCTTATTCGGGTGACATGAACTGTTTTGTTCCGCGGCCTGGACTTTTCAGTACTAACTTTTGGTTGAGAAAAAAAATTTCATTTGATCGATTAGTTATTTCTATTTGATTGAAATTGTGACGGCCCTAAGTCGCCTTCTCAGAAGAGAATAAACCACATGCGCGATTCCCTAGTCAAGGGTGCGTTCCATTGGCCTAATTCCGGAGCAAGAATACAAAGGTTTACGCCAAAACATAATCCCTAGCAGAAGTCCATATAACCCTGAAGTCTCGATCTGTCTCATTAGGCCTTAGCCCATCAGTTTACGATATTCTCTACATTTAGAATAGACGTCCCAGCAAATAATGGCCAATAGATTGGGCCTGAAAACCACAACGCGTCTCATTGGTCCGCAACCAAGAGCCGTACGAGGGATTGCTTGTGCTAAATGCAAATCATGGCACAAATCTAGCAGCAGCCGTTCTAAAAATAGATAACGTAAACTGATGGGGCGAAACGCTCACCAGGGTCTACCTAGAGTCTAAATAGTGTGTCGACGTTAAGCCGCAAGGTAACTTCATAGAGAAACGGCGACAACACTCCTCTCACACAGCAGGGGAAGTAGGAGCAGGTGTGTGCGGCTTTACATTATTCTGATAGAAGAGTACCATCTAAAGAGCGTTAAACCATAAATCACTTTTTCACATCAACTTTTCTATCAATGAACTGAGTTTGGCAGCACATTCACCCCATGCATCCTTATAAAGCCGTACCTTACTCTCCTGATTTTTCTCCTTACAAAGACTTTAAGTCGACCCTTTATTGGCAACACGTTCCTCCACTTTCTGAGATAACGGATTCGAAGCACGCAACGACGGCGCCGTCTACGTAGTCGTCTTCTGCGTCTGGCTTTTCTTCTTCGCCTCCTTCGCCTTCTTCTGTTTCGTCTAATCGTACGCCGTCTTGTTCTCCTTTTTCTTCGTCTCCTCCTCCTCCTTCTGAGCCTTCTTCTTTGCAATCTTTGCTGTTTTCTCAGGTATCCCTTTCTATACTTACGAGGTATTATTAGTCCCTTATAGTACCTCGTTCTGGGAGCCACTTTTATTTTTTTACTACTTATATTCACGTTCCTGCGCTTCCCTTTGTAAGACACTGTTAGAATACGACCCTTTCTGACGATCCTTCTCCAGGAACCATTAAATCTCATTTTAAGACGCTTTCCGATTAAGCGATATCTTCCTCTTCGTCCAATCTTCACTCTAGTTCCACGGATCCTAACAATCAAAACAACTGTGTTAGATGAAAAAAAGGCTTATTGATGAAATTTCTGTTTGAACTTTCTACTCTTGGAATTGTGCTTTGCACCATACGCGCCCAATCTCTAGATAAGAATATAGGCGACGCACTTGACATTTGTCAAGCTGCTTGTGGAAGTCTTGTGTCACAACGGTTTGAACTGCTAAATGTTTTTTGGGGAAACCATCAACAGGAACGGCCGACAATAGGAGTATTTCACGACAAAATCAACCGCTAAAAGCCGCTAAAAGCTGCAAATAGCGATCTTATTCTCATACGCGTTTCTTCCCATATTATGTGTTCTTAAAGGCGTCGCTTAACAGAAAAAGAATTTTTAGGCTGTTACGACGGCTCTCGGGACTGGTTCAGGCAATAGCGAATTAGATAAGAGTGCTCCTTTATTAATTTGCGGTCTTGACCCAGCACAGTAACAAATGGATTTATTCTTAGATACACTTTACGCGCGAAAACAAACTAAGGGCCGCCACATTAACCAATGAGGCTACGTCACGCGTGACCGCGTCCGTCACGTTTTTTATTCGGGGACATGACAACTCATTTTGGTGGGAACGGGTATTGTAAATACCCGTTCCCACCAAATAATGTAATAAGACTCATTTGTGACTGTGCTGGGGCGCCCACCCAGGCCATAGGAACACTCTTACCTGATTCACTCTTGGTTCAGGTAACAATGAAGGCAGACAAGCATACAAAAGAAACAATGGTCCTCAAGAGCGGCGTCCTATACTAATCCAACGAAATAGTAATTTCTTATACAATACAGCGGTTTTCAAATGACTGTCGAAAGTCATTACGCGATTACGATTGGCTTAAAAATCTCACGTCAGTTTATACAGCAATAAGGAGGGAAAGCAAAACCAATCGCGACTTGCACGCGCGATTTTTCCCGCGCTTCGGGCAAGTTACGAATTTTGATTGGCTTATGCGCTGTTTGCACCTGCTGTGAATGGTCGGAGTAATTACTCTGTTATTGGTTTTACGACACTGAAAACCGCTCTATTACCTTAACCGATACATGATTCAGAAATCTCGAGCAAATATCAGAAAGATTTAACATAAATTGTAGCGAGAAGAGTTACTCATTGTGAATTCTATAGCCGTTTCCTTAAGATGAAGAACTGGGGTAAAAATGAATGACCTTCCATCTTCGATAATTCCGTACTTGTACAAAAGACACTTAATAGTTCCAGTGTCGAGAAAATAGAGATAATAGTCCTTGACACAGTCATTTAGCGGCGGTGCATAAACAAAACCTGAATAAGCAAGGCTGATTACCGGCGGAAACAATACTACATACAGGTAATTCACAAACTACAGACATTAGATCTTGTGACCAAGAGCGAGAAAATGGAGAAAGAAATCACTCAGAACTCTGATCACCTGATTAATTTCCGTCTCCTTCCTATCTTGAATCTGAGGCCACGACCACGTTTCAACCTATACACGACTCTCCATCGACCCTTATGGTAGAAACGCAGCAGGCCTTGGCGTCTCTTACGCATACGCAACAGCCATCTGCGTCTCCTTCTCCGCCTTACTCTTCTCCTTCGTCGTCGCCGTCTCCTTCTTCGGCGTCGTCTTTGTCGTCGTCGTCTTCTCAGTATTTTTCTTCTTTGTCTCCTGCGCCTTCTCCTTCTAATTATTCTCCTTCTCCTTCTTCCCCTCTTTCTTTGTCCTGCAATTGGTTTCCAGAAGATTCCTCTCTTGATGCGCGCGTACCCTTTTGTTATCCGTATCGCTCGATAACGCTTTCCTCGTTTTATGGACAGCCTTCCTCGCCGTACTCTTGCCATTTTCCAACCTCTCAGTGTCTTTATCTTCAATCTCCTCCTTAGACCACGGATACCACGCCATCTCCCTTGCCTCTTCATCAAAATGCGTCTTTTAATAAATCTGCAGAAGGTTTCAATACCCACACAATAAAGCACATTGAGATGATTTCAACACAATTTTTGAATTGTACAATAAACTACGTTCTCTATGGATATCATGTTTTGCATATTACAGTGACGTATGATTCGACAAACACAATGACCTTGCGGCTGAAATTTTGCCCCCTTTGTTAAAGGAGAAGTTCACTCAAAAATGTTACTTTTTTCCCCTTGTGAACAATGGAAAGTTGACACGAAGACAGGTTACTCACCAAACTTTCAGCTTCCAAAGCACTTACAAACCATATGAATTCCTTGTCCAAAGTAGCACGAAAATGGAGAATCAACGCCGCCATTTGGGTCAGTACGCAGCTATTACAACAGCCCACGCGATTAGCTCAGAAAACAATAAAACCATTCAAACAAACAACAGAAACAATGAATCCTAACCCTAAAAACAATAGAGCTGCGTCCTAACCAGACCCAATGAAATTGGAGGTTGTAAACAGCTGCGTGGTATCTGCGCCATTTTGGAGTAACTTAGCAGCCTGACAAATCCTCTGCACTTGCTGTATCTTTTTATCAGCTTCTTTTTTTCTGACCATGCCTTTATTGCTCAAACAGGTCTCCAAGACATAGCAAAAGAGGCATTTCATTCCATCGCCCGTTATCGATTTTAAAAGAGAAAATTGCCGAGAAATGGTTACTAAAGCTACAATCCTGGCCATAAGTTGTTGGGACACCTCCCCTTTTACGCTCTAAAACCCACCATTTCAGCTACGTCCTTAACGTTGTAGAAAAAAAAAAACGAATAGAAGCCAGTGTAATCGACCCCACCCCCCCCCCCCTAGCAATGTTGAAAGAAAATGAAGCTATTCTGAAGTCTATATGGGATGTGTTATGTTGTTAGAGAGTTGTGTTGGAAGCGGACGTGATTGCTGTAAACTCGTGATTATTGGAATAAAACGTGAACATTTCCTTCATCGTGACTTTAGTTGGAGAATACTGTTCTTGGAGGCGAACAATTCTTGAAACATGGCTATTCTGAAGCTATTGTCAAGGTGTTTTTTTTTTTGTTTTTTTTTTTTGTGGTCAAGATTTCCATCAACATTGACAGGGGGGAGGGGGGCAGACGGGCGTGCGCGGTCTTGGTCTTCAGAGAGGCTGCCTGTGAAGTCATCTGTCGTGAACTGTCCCAACACTTGTGACCAGGATTGTAGACCGGGATGAAAATTTTTGCCAAAACAGGCGCAAATGTTTGTCAGTTCGGAGCACCTCACGGACGACTGCTTTGAAGTCGATCAATGAACAAAGGCCGATACAAAGACAAAAACAAGTGTAGAGGATTTAATTTCCCGCTAAACTGTAAGTTGAGCTCCTTGACGTCACACATAAATTGCCAGGCTGCTAAGTTACGCCAAGATGGCGGCGGTGATTCTTGATTATTGTCCTACTTTAGATAAGAAATTCATACGGTTTGGAAGGGTTTTAGAAGCTAGAATTTTGATGAGTAACCTATCTTTGTATGAACTGTCCATTGGCGAAAAGAAAAAAAAGTACCATTTTGGGATGTACTTCTTCTTTAAAGACCCCGTATTGCCCATTATGCACTGCGAGCTGCGATCGCTCGAAAACCAACAGACGCCTCGCTCCCGTGAAAACCAAAACCACAACAGAGGCGCGTGGAGCATAATGGACAACACTGGGTCTTTCATAAAACACATAAATTTTATCTTCCCAAGGGGTTCTCAACAGAAGTTCAAGGAAGCCGAACTGCCGGGTGAAGATACTCCCTTATCGTAGCCCCATTTTGACGCCACCTGTATACATTCGGGAGCTTAAGGTGCACTTAAGTTTCGCAAAAGTTCAATTTCAACACCATAAAATACATATTTTGCCTTTTCTCCTCGAGATGTCACATTTTACGGGCTTTAAAAGTTACGTAAAGTTAAAAAAAATTAACAGTCATTTATCCCACGACCGAGCCAGTGAGAGGCATGGGTCTACTCCTTGGATGACGTCACAAACTGCTTTGCATTGCAGATTTGCAGTCTAGAAATAATTTTTTGCGTTGCAAACCAGTTTGTGATGTCATCTAAGGAACAGAACCATGCCTCTCAGCTAGTAGTTCGGCCGTGAGATTAATGACTGCTACTTTTGCTACTTTTTAAGGCGCATTAACAGCGAAATTTTCGAGGACAAAACGGCAAAATATGTTTGCTATAGGTGAAAAGATGTATCTCAACAACGAAAAACATTCGTACATCGATTAAAAAATAAATAATATAATAATATTAGATAATTAATTGATCACTTTGAAGGGCAAAACAAATGATACAAATGAACATAACATAATTAAGAATCCCAGCTGACGGGAGGCAGACCAGTTAGCTATTTACAAGTGCAGCTGAGGAGTTGAACCAATGAATGCCCAGAACAATTCCAGCACTGAAGTGGTCGGAGGGGAACTTGAACGCAGGACCTCCGGATTACAAGTCCGGCGCCCTAACCACTCGGCTTGCTGCCTCTCAGCTTATGGATTCATATTGCTGTACTTGATATGCATATGAAAGTGAATGTTGTCATTCATCCAGATTCAATTCAAGTGCAGAGTACTTAAATCTTTTTCTGGAATTTTGGTCTTAATTATTAACAGACGTTTCGACTGAAACCATCACTCTTCATCAGTGAAGTTTGTCACGTGGTAGTTCACTATCACGTGACAAACGTCGAGGAACGAAGACGAGGGCCCGGTCCCAAGTGTGAGACAGAGAAAACCGAAGCCCCCCCCTTCTGTTCAGGGTTGGGTCCTCCACCCTTTCCCATATCGCTTCTTTTATCTCCCTCCTTCGCCAATCTCGTTCTTTGTCTAGGATCTTGACTCCCTTCGAATCCAACACGTGTCCCGTGTCCTTCAGGTGACAATAAACTGCTGAATTTTGGACCCAACCACTCCAAAGTACTGTGTCGCGTGTTATTCCAAATACGTACAACATTAAATGAAACGACATTTTTTTCTAACTAACAACCAAGATGTAATAAGAACATTAGTGACTTACTCGCCTAACGGTCGGTGTGCAACTTCTTTGTTCTTACCATATTTTGACGTCATCTGTGATCAGTAGTGAAGTAGGTAAGAGTGTTCCTCTATCAGTTTACGGTCTTAACCAGCACGGTCACAAATGGACTTATTTTTAGATACACTTTACGCGCGAAAACAAACAGAGGGCCGCCACCTTAACCAATCATGAGAGGCCGTCTAACGCATGACTGTGTCTGCCTTGTTTTTTCGGGGACATGACAACTAATTTTTGCGGGAACGGGTATTCTAAAAATAGACTCATTTGTGACTATGCTGAGGAGCTCACCTAGGCCACTGGATCACCCTTACCTAATTCACTCTTGCTGTGATCTATTGGGGAACTTTAGATTGAAGTACGAGGAATTTAGAGGACGAGGGCCGGTTTTCCGTACTGAGTACGCGCACTAAGAAAAATTTCATTCGTTAAACCCAGTGCACGTGTTCAGTACGGAAAACTCTCCCTCGCACCCCTCGACCCCGTCCTCGTACTGGCCATTTCAAACCCAGATTTAGATTCTTTTTTCAATTTTTAGAAATTTGCTCCCTCGACACCATCTGGCTAACCTTTAATTCTTACTTAAACGTTCACATTTCGTTTTTCTCACCTGATTCTGCGAAGTCTTTTTTTGACACGGACAAACAGTTTTCGTCTTATTCGAATCAGTCTTCTCCACCGGCGTCTATAATTCAAACTAAGTCCGCAACGGCGCCTCTTTCTCCTTCGTCGTCGTCGTCTTCTTCTACGTTTCCTTCTCCTTCTTCGTCTTCTTTTTCTCCTGCTCCTCTGTCGACGTCTGCGACGTCGTCGTCGCCTTAACCTTCGTTTGCGGATTCTCCAACGCCTGCCTCTTTTCTTTCTATACTTTCTCCTAGAAATAGTTGTCCACCGTCTTCCATACTTCATCTTCAAGGCTCTTGGGCGCAGCAATATAGTTCTGTATCTCTTAGCAAACTTTATTCTTAATCTCTTGCGATAATACATCACGGGTCTCCATTTCTTACCAAACCAAATCACCATCTTTCGATTGATTCTGAAGAAAGGTCCCTTCCTACCAACACGGACTCTTCCCCTTAGGTAACTATCAATCAATCAATCAATCAATCAACCCTCGATGAATAAATAAATCACTCCATGCTTTTTATAATGACCACTACTACCACTACTACTACTACTAATAATAATAATAATAATAATAATAATAATATTAATAATAAACTTTATTATTAATATTATTGTTAGTAGTATTGTTAGTATTTATGATGATAAATAAATTACCAGCGGCACACATTGGAATTTGGAAAAAAAATTGGTTTTTGAGGAAAGGGTAAAATCGGAGTACCCTGGGAAAAAAAACCTATTGGAGCTGATAAGAGAACCGACAACAGACAGCCTACACAGTCATGACGCCGAGTTTGGGAAGCAAATCCGAGCCACAATGGTAAGAGGTGAATGTTCTCACCACTGTGCCATCCCTACTCCCCCGGGGGGGCTGTTTACATGGAGAGAGGTCTTAAGATTATAGAAAGCGGATCATCCTAGTGTCACATGAGTTTTCTTTATTCAGTTCACTTGAAAAAAAGTTGGACTTGGCCCTCGTGCCAGGATTTTCCTAGCTGAGAGACAGGAAGACCCTAGCACTACGAAGATCTTATCACCATGCAAACTACCAACAATTTCCACTTAGTTTTGATTGCAGGTTTTCACGTGCAAGAACTAGCATTTCGAAAGAAATTTGAAAAAAAAGAACAGCAACAACAAATACAAAACTTTACAGTCAAGCTGGTGACCAGTATCCGCAAGACTGAAATGAACATTCGTATCCCTCTTTGGAACTTCCGACATCCGATTCGAATCTTGAAAGTTTTCATGGAAATCGCGTTGTAAAATGCATAATACCCAAACAGGTACTTTATGATGCACTCGAATTGGTTATAATTTTGAAATGCCATATATTTTTGCATAAAACGAAATTTCAGAGCTTTCTGTTTTCGCCGTACGAAGGAAATATCCACGGGAATTCAGAATCTCGAGAGAAAGTTCTATGCTGCCACGCAGATTTGAACACTCGAGTCAAATTAAAAAGGACTAGACACGCGTGTCGTAGCTTGACGGCAATGGCACTGAAACACAAGGCTTTGAAGTTTCCTAGTTAAACGTCTTCTTTGTTCTCTTGAGTGTTTTTTAAGGATGCAAGAAGTCAGGCATCGGCATATCCAGAATTGAGAGCTAAGCAGTTAACTACCAAGCCAATTAATGTGTCAAACATCAAAACGTATCAACGCTGCATGGACTTACTAAAATATTTAACTGACTACTTACCGCAGACGTTTCCATTTTTTCATGAATCTGACCCTAATTCCACGCCTATTTATGAGGATTGGTTTCCACCTGCCCTGAATTTTCAAACGCGCAACACAACGACGAAGGCGTCTTCTCCTTCGTCTGCGTCTCCTGCGCAGTCTCCGTCGTCTTCGCCTCCGTCGTCTGCGCCTTTTTCGACGTAGCCTGTTAATCCGTCTTAGTCGTCGACGCCGTCCTAAAAAAACGCATTACAGGTGTCAAAAAGTAGAGACTTAACTTGCTGCACAAAGAAGAGAGCACACCCGCAAACATCACCACTAGATGACAAGCTAGCGACACTGAAACTGACCGTAGTCGTCACAACATATAACCTCCTTCCCAGGGCTTTTCTCCAGCCGCCCCACCTTTGGTACAGAAAACGACGAGTTTAGTCATTTCTATTTATCTCATCAAGAAATGAGGCCACGTTCAACAACAAGTTGACCTCTCAGGTAAGGGTGACCAAAACGGATTTATATGTTTAGTCCTTTCTTATAATACCAAAGGTTGTTCCTCAATGTCACCCCAATTTTCATGCGGCTAGAATGCGGAAAAGTCTCATCGGAGCTCTGAATGCTTACTGCTTACATGGCAATTAGACTCTCTGAGTTATGGGCTGCCGCCACACGGGTTTGTCACAAAGAAGGGTTAGCGTTAATCTCGCATAAGAGTAACCAAAATCAATAAGTTTCCATGGAATCTAGCCCGGTTAGCGCTAACCATGATTCTGACAGCTTGAGACCTCTGTTGAACGAATGTTATAGGTCAGGCCTCGGTTGTTCAAGAGGTGGACATAAAACCAATGGAGTTATCCAGTGGATGGCGGGAATGGACAGATACCAATAACCCTAACTTAAACAACTAAAAACTCCAACCACAATAGAAACTCTTTAAATGTGGAAACTAGTACTAACATTTAAGAGCATCAACTGCGCTACTAAAGAAATGTGTTTTTTTTTTACCTCGTCGTTTTCGCTTTCGGAAGCGGAGCACTCTACCTCTGGACAATTTACCCAGATAACGAACGAATGCAAGACGTCCCTTTCTCTTTACACGAAGTCTTTTTCCGCGGTATTTTGCAAACCATGTGAAGCGAGGCTTCAATCGCCGGTATCGCCGACCGATTTTGACAGCATATTTTCTTCCAAGGAGCATCATAGGCCGGAAGCGTTTGGCGAGAAGTATCTTGAATGACCCAGGCCGTCGCAGCAGTGGCACCAGCCGTTTCCTGTACCGCACTTTCCATTGTCTACCTGTCCGTACAATAGGCGTCCATTTACGTGGGGATAGTTTTATCCTCCATTTACCGAATCGATATTGTAATCGACGCCACCGACGTAAAAATTTAATCCGCATTCGTTTCGCGATGTTGGGATACTTTCGCATTCGAGAGCCAACTCTTATGAAGTAAACGGGTCTTCCTCGCCGAAGCTTGAGGACCCGCCTATGCCAGACTATTCTTGGCTGGCCTCTTCCTAATAAATGAGAAAAATTCAAAGGACAATATAAATGTTTACTCTGGTAGAGCAGATTTTCCTCGAGGCTATTCTTCATTACGAGGCTTGCCCGCGAGATCACTTTTCTTCGGGCCCTGACAAGGGCTGAATCTAACAAAAAAGGAAAAGACGACACTTTCTAGTCTAAATTACTTTCTTGCCACGTGCCATTGAGCTACACATAAAGCCGCACCTTCCTTGTTATCACTATATACGTGACCATGGCAACTGTTATAGTAAGATGATGCAAAACAACAGTAACTTACTTCGCCTCCTAGCGTAGCTTCTTGGTCTTCCTGCAAATAAATAATAAATATCAAATTTATAAATCCATTGTCTACCAATCTTCAAAGAGCTACCCAGTGTGGATTTAGTAGACAAATGGCCACTCCGTAGAGGTCGCACTGCGCTCCCCCTGGGCTTGCCATTCGGTTCTCGACCATTCAGTTCTGTTCATCTGACAATTGAGTGTTTGCCAAAACAAAGCCCTTAAGCAACACATTTGAAAAGCGAAAGCTCATACTGGCACCAAAGGAAACCCTTGTGATGTAAGTAGTGCAATTTACTTTAAAGTGTCGATACAAATCACCCCCCTCCCTCTCCTAAAAATAACGAAGATACAAATGAACTGGTTCCAAGGTCGTACCCAGAGAAGAGTTTCATGTGTTCCGTAACCCTAATTTTCTGTAAAGAATGCCTGCTTTTACTGCAACACGGGACTGACATGGTAACGGAGTGAACTATTCTAAGTGGTACACAATTCTATTCAATAGACCTTTTCCGATATATCAATATTCATCTTGACATCGAGGCTTGGGAAAATAATACAAGGGAACTTGTGTAAGCGTGTGGACATGTTTATTCCATTTCTTTTGTTTTATTCCCCCAAGCCCCGATGTCGAGCTGAATATAAATATATCGGAAAAAGGTCTATTTAATTCAAGCGAGCATTCCCCACTGAAACAAGCGTGCGCATTGGGGAATGCGATTTTAATGCCTTATGATAGGTTTATGGTGCCTTATGATATGACGTTGTTTAGAGGAGTTCGATCTCCTCCCAAGGGTACGCCACCGGCCTTCTGTCGTATTCCTCCGAAAACGATATGATCATTTGTTTTTGCTTTAATAAGCCAACCTCGGCAGAGAAAAGCCCTGGCAACGAGCTTGAAGGTGAAACGTCCAACTTGACCTTGGACCTGTTCACGCTCTCCTCTCTCCTCCCCAGGGAAGGAAGAAGGGAAGGTCTGAAATAGGGTGGACGAAAACTGTAAAAGTCCCACTCAATTGCCAGAGAGCTGTCTCTCCCTGCCACTCTATGGAACTAAAGGGGATTCCCTTTCGGCATTGCGCATCCTTACTACGCATAATTTGTTGCGCCGATAGCGCACGCGCAAGCGCGCGCAGATAACTTGGAGATATTTTTCAATAGCACTAAGCTTCACATGGCAAAGAATGGTCATTTTCTCCTAAACGAGCTTGGTGACCTATGGTTTTTTACACTTAATTTTATTTTGTTAGTCATCGTCTTTGTACTGTAAAATTTTAAAACAGAAACTGTGTCAGAAAAAAGGTTGTAAGGAGAAATGCATTCGTAGCCATCACTCGTGGACACAAAATGTGTCCTCAGTCGTGATCACGCACCCGAGGAATATTTGTTTTCAATGCCTTTTCCGGTTGACGTACACCAATACTATAAACCAAACATTATCAATTGTTCCTTTTGATCAATGCAATATACCCATGTTGTTATTTTACAAATTATGTCAAGGCTGTGCTTCCGGTTTCTGGGAAATGAAGCGTGAACCGATGAAATAGACCATTTCGAGTTCACGTCAGCCTCTTTCTCAAAGCGAGTCTAAGTACGAAAGTTTTGTGATGGTAATTAGTTTTACATTGCATATGAATGAAAACGGATTTTTGTATAAAAAAGATTTCGCACTTAAACTCGCTTTGAAAACAGAGGTTGAAGGTGAATTCGGAAATGGCCTATAAACATGTCCTAGATAGCACCAGTTTTGAGTAAATTAAGCCAGTTTTATCTCTTAAGGCAGCTCGGTGACCTCTTCTTATGACTGCACATTCACTCACTATAATGTAGGGAACAATCAGTGAAAGTTTAAAGAAAATCTTATGTCAACTTCTGTTACTAGAGATTCACCTTAAGAAAGTAATATTCGCAGTAAATTATCTCATCAGTGACAAACTTACTTGTCAACGGCCTTCGTTTTCGATAGCGTATCCTTCGTGTTACCGGCTTTCCATTCACAAAGAACTTGAAGTAGCGTTTGTTCCGTCCGCGTCGCCCCAACCGCGTTACGTAGAAAACTCTTCCTCTGAACCTGAAGTATCGGTTACGCTTGAAGCTAATATTCACTGTGCGACGATTATAACGCACTGTTAGGCGACCCCTTTGTCGCCTCACTAGTATGTATCGACTTCGGAAGCGGAGCTTCAACTTTAATACCCTGATCCAACGTTTTCCAGAACGCACAAGTAAGTTTCTCCCGCGTCTGATGACTCGGTGGTATCTTCTACCAACCCTAACTACGTAACGCCGTCCCAGACGTTTGGGACGATAGAAACGTCTACGGAAGTAAATCTGCACCCTTGGCATTATTCTGAAATATCGGTAGGTACGACTTCCAAATGTCAAGAGGATACCCAGGCGACCACGCCTTATTACACGGAAGCGTTTCCCGTACAGAATCTTTGGGCGTCGGTAGCCTTGAGAAAATCATGAGAGAAAGATAAGACGTTCACATAAGCGAGGAGAATATGTGATATCAAGAACGACCGAGGCACCACACATAGCGGAGACACCCCGAGTGTCTCTATCTGGCCCCAGTTGTTCAAAGCCTGGATAACTTTAGCCGCCCGGTTTAAACGTCGCATTTTACACGCACCGAAGCGAATTGCAGAATTAAGTGCATGTAAAATGCGACGTTTAAATCAATTAAATTCGGCAGATTTGAATTAAAAAAGACTTCAGTCGCATATTCGACTCTGCCAGTCGAATATGTGACTGAAATTCGGCAATAGATTTAAACGCCGCATTTTACACGTGCCGAATCCAATCCATAAATTATGTTCATTTATATTTTACCCATAACTCCCTAGTTTCATGCTACGGGACATGCGCAAGGAAATATGCAAATTTACGAGAACGGCTCGAGAACGGAGAAAAGCAGTCTGGCGGCCGTCGAGGAGACAAGTATGTGTGGCTCCTGCTTCTCTACAACGAAATATACTTGCCTGAAGTGCGGAATTTTTTTCTTGCATGAGATTTTCCATAAACATGTGACCCTTGACTTTTAAGATCTAATTCACGTTTCGCTTTTTACAGCCGTCAATCATATTCTTGGCGACAGTTGACCGACCGTTTAAAACAGAAACCGACAAAGTGGATCGACCAATCACAAAGCGCCACGTGACCTTTGACCCGGTCCGCTAAAGTGATTGGCGGCAGCGAAAAGCAAAACCGTTGATTGAAATTTGAACTTGAGAGTCCGCATGTTTTTGCAAAGCACAATAAGACCAATTCCAGTCAAGTTCTACTTGAAGGAAGGCATCTTGGCCTTTAAACAGTCCATGACAGGCCCGGATCCTAGCTACCGAATCCAGAGGGGGCATAGTGGACTAAGCCTGACCAAAGGTCTTCGGTTACGAAATCTTTACTTTGTGGAATGAGCTGAGATTTTGTATTAAATCGAGACTTACAAAAGTAATTCGGCAGAGTTTAGTTTACCATGTAACAGCTAGTGAGCAAAAAGGAACTTTACATAAAGTGAAAAAATAGGGGAAAGTTACTTACGGCGTCTTCGTTGCCGTCTACGTCGTCTTCTTCTGAGGCCTAAAAACGTAAATAATTTCAAGCTAAGAATGCAATGATAACAAAATGTGGCAAAATGCCACCTCTTCTACTCTTCTGTTGGATTATATTTTTACCATTATCGCTTTTTTAAAAGTGTTTTAAATCAGTCTTGTCACCTTCAAGAGTACAACGACCTGATTCTGAGCGGAAACTCGTGGGTTTCAACGTGGGTGTATTACTGGTGGGATCTGTCTCAGTTTTGATGCACGCGCATTTTACAGTTACGTTAATTGCTTCACCGTCACAACAATTTGAAACGATTTTGAGAAGGCCGAGAGCAGTACGTACACAACGATGACTTTCCTTTCTCTCTCTCTTAAGTTAAACACCGTTTATACCCCTTTGGTGTGTTTTCTTCCGCCAAACGTGTTCGAATAATCGTGAAATGATAACGATAAGGGTTGAGCTGTGCTCAAGTCTATTTCCGGAATGGTTGAACTTCATTGTAGGAGTTGAAATAATAAAAAAGTAGCCAGAATAAAGTTCATTCGGTTTTTCAAGAGGTTTTCATTGTCAAAGCCGTCGACATTTAGTTCATATGTCAGAAAGTAACTCGCAAACTTTATCAAGTTTTGGGGTCGTGGTGCCCACTGTTACAGCCTGAACCACAGGAGCCCTCATTTACAGCGGATTTACCGAAAGCCCTACTCTAGTAAAAAGAGCGAGAAGGCCTGTGTAATGCCGAATTTTCACCACCACATTATTGGCAAGAAAGAATACCTGCACAGAGAGGCATTTGTAGACATATATTTGTCGATGCCAGCTCCCATCGACGCTGTACAACTATAAGAATCTCAGTGCTCACACGAGCCTTGTGATGCTTGCGCTAATGTCAATGCCTATGGCTGTTCAGTTCATGTCGCTACCGCTCTCACTTGTGAATGCCGGCGCCGCCTGTGTTTATGTCTGTGCTTATGCTCATATGCTAACGAAACAGGCATATTTTTTCCTTTGACCAATAGAAGAATACTTACGTCTCGCTCTTCGTCCTCGGCGTCGATAATAAGCTGCAAAACAAACAAGCAAAAAAGAATTCAATTGAAGAAATGATCCTCACACTTTCTGGACAATTTAAGCAATTGTCTCATATATGCACTTGAAAAATTCAAGTGCCTTCAACGGGATTTGAACCCACGACCTCTGCGATGCCGGTGCAGTGCTCTTACGAACTGAGCTATGAAGCCACACAGTTTAGAGCAGGTCAATTTGTTGGGCTCATGCGTGTTTTCCCGTGAAAGGAAAACGTGTTTTCCCGTGAAAGGGAAATGAATAAAATGACTCTAACCCGCACATCACAATCATTTCAAAAAAAATACATTCATTCGGTATTTGAACGTCTCTAGACAGGCGGCAGTGACGCTTTTTTGTAACAAACGCCCAGCCTAACCACAGTGGCCAAACGGATGCAGCATGTCAATGCAACATCGTGCAAAATTGTAGAACTGAACATGTTCCATCAATCATCGCCTTCAATTTTTCCTTGGTTGTGAACAAACATGTGCAATTCGTTTGGCCACCGTGTTCAACACTGTTACAGAGTTAAACCCGCTAGCTAAATGGACCGGGGGGGGGGGCGAAGAGGGTTGGTGTGGTGGTAGAAGCACTCCCCTTCCACCTATATGTCCCGTGTAAGCCACAGTGCGACCAACGACCCTCAACAACGAATGCTTAAACTAGTGATCTTCTAAAATATAAAAAGCGGGCATATTGTTTTACTAAAACAATAGTACATATTTGTTCAATTCCCCGAGGATTGTTCTGGGACACCCAAATGGCCGCCATGACGTCATGTGAAAACGATCTAACACGAAAAAACGCAAACAAAGCAATCGACGGTTCATCCCAATAGATCATGACCATAGAATACTAATTAAAATCCAAATCGTTTTCACCAAGTCGCCGCAGGCTCATCCTATCTATATTACCGCAGCGTTTGTTCCAGTAAACCCTCATTCCTTTACTCCTTACTCTTACTCGTCGTCTACGGACGTGTGTGCTGCAAGTTACACGGCGCTTTACGCGTGTCCACAGCGATCAACGATGGGAGCACATGCAGATTTTTTTTTTTTTTTAATTTCATTTTAACCCATGGATATGAATTTACGTCAAACTCAACTTACGTCGCCGCCGAACGATCCTCCTAATTCGACCAAAGCGGCCTTTCCTGGAGATCCTCACTCCTCTTCTGCCAATCAGTTTCACTCTAATTCTCCTTCTGCGGACGCGTATGCTGCAACGTACACGGCGCCTTATGCGTGTCCATCGCTTCTTTCGTCTTAAGTACCACACCTTCCTGCGCCGTCTTATTCGTAGCCTGCGTCGCTTCAATCTTAAAATTAGCCTGACACGCTTTATTTTCTTCCATTTTCGTCCTCGTTTCAGATACCACTTACGACCAAGCCTCCTTAGACCGTACCATCTCCTTCCAATGAGTACTCGCCATCGTCGTCCATAGCGCTTAAGTGGTCTTAGCTTTCTGTAGATGTAAATCCTTAGTCTTCTCCTAAACCGGCGGATAGGTCTCTTACGGAGCCCAATAAGGTATTTTCTTCTTATGATAACACGACGACGTCTGCCACGGAATTTGACATATTTCCTACCTGAATGATCAAGAAAGTACATCGGTTATTAATCATGATATCAGATGCCATGATTTCGTGTGATTTATCCCCAGGTTGTGATTTTTAGCTGTTGTGTGTGTGTGTGTGTGTGTGTGTGTGTGTGTGTGTGTGTGTGTGTGTGTGTGTGTGTGTGTGTGTGTGTGTGTTTACGTGTATATGTGTATCCATTTTTGTCATAATAGCTTCCTATATAGAGAGATATGTATTTGTTAAATCAGTATTGGTGAAACAGTAAAAATGGAGAGTGTAAAAAAAAAATGATTTAGTGTGCGAGAATGATTTGGTAAAAGGATGTTAGGAAATCACTTCAAGATGGTAAATCGAACCGAGTCACCGTTTTTTTTTCGCCCGTTTTCGTTTTATTGGGTTCATCCACCGTGTTCAACAACATTACGTTAACAAAAGTTGAATGGACGCTGAAGAAACTTTAATCGGTTCCGACATAGAGCCAAATTTGAGCCCATATTAAGGTTATTGATGGGATTGCAAGCCACTCTGGTAGTAATAACCAGTCTCTTTCGACCTGAGGTTGGTATGCTTGTGTTCTGCAAATGTTGAACGAAGTGTTCAAACAGCTTCAACTCCACTCAACATTTTCTAAAACAAAGTAAACGCTGAAGGATGATGAAAGGGGAGGCGGCGTGCCCCAGTGGTTATGGCGCTGGATTTGCACGCGGATGTTCCAGATTAAAATCTCGCTCTGATCCAATCCACCAAATGGATTTGTCTTCAGTGTCGTCCCGTATTCAACTCCATCACGCCTTGTAAATAGCCAACTGGTTGCCTTCTCCTAGTTGGGATTCTTAACGTTGTTCTGTTTATTGTTACTTTCTATACGCGGCCCCACAAGCTGGAAGCTTTAAATATAATCGTATATAAACAAGGGTTCTTTACTTTCCTTTTTTAGAAAGCATAAACCAGTTGAGATTTCACTCAACATGATTTCAACAAGCTTTCAACAGTGTTGAACGACCTGTTGACACGTTAACGTTCCCGACACTTAGTTAACGCGTTGAACGCATGTTGAAGCAAATGTGAAAACCCTTTGCGCGGGCCTTCAGTTGCACTTTAGAAATGGATGGGAGTCTTCTGCGACTGATAACCAAAATGAAAGTGCATTTGAAAGACATCGTCCGATAACTGTGGCCTCTGAAATCAAATCCTAGCTATATTTCACATTTTTAAGACTTCCACTTTGTTCTCACAATTTTACATGCTTCCTCCGTTCCCATCGGTAACGACTGTTGCAACTGAACACACCAGTACTCAGGTACTAAGCTTTAAATGCCTTACGCAGGGCAGAAAGTTGTTGTTTTCGCATTGGAACAAGGATGGCACGGTGGTGAGAAAAATCGTCTCACATCCACGTTACCAGGGGCGAAGAAGTGATAGCCCCCGCCCGCCCCAACCACTCTGAACATAACCTGACTGGCTGTGTCCTGTGCTCCGGGGTCAACATCGGTTCAATCTCATTAAGCCGCGTCCTTAGGTAAAGACTATTATTACTCTAGCCGTAGGCGGCTGGAGTTAAACAATCATGGATAGTAATCGATAATTGATTGGAAAATCGTGACGCGGAAAATAAGAAAGATTCAAACACAGATTTATGAGCCCTTTTTTTAAAGGAACTTCTATAGGAGTGTACACACTGGGATTCGAACCCATGCTCTAGTGCGTCAGAGGCGATAGCGATGTCCACAAGGCTATTTAGCTAACGTCGCACCCGACCGGGAAAAACATCTATTAGTATCTTCTTTACGTGACCGGAAACGTTTACTCTTCCATCGGTGTTCGTAATATCCGGTTTTAGTATAATTTTCAGTGGTGAATATAAGAATTCGGTGTTATATTCACCGCGCTACCCGGTGAATATAACATTTTGGAGGCGCGGCTGCTAAGCTAAGCAAGAACTTTTCGTGCCTTTTTATCGTGTTTTAGCACGTTGTTTTGCACTTTCTTATATTCACCGCTGAAAATTATACTAAAACAATTATTCGCCTCAGGCTCAGTGAATATTGGGGAATATTTACCTCGACTACGTCTTGGTAAATATTCACCAATATTCACTTCGCCTTCGGCGAATAACTGTTAAGTATTATGTGACCAGTCAGCCATCTTTAGCCAGCTATTTTCTTTTCATTGTACAATACTGCCGATGAAATGTCATCGACATAGCATCACAAGAACTTGTCAAGCAGCCGCTTCCCAATTTAGAATCAAATTAATGCGTATTGTAACATTCTTAGGCGTGTACAACGAAGTCAATTCGACGATCGGAGTTTTCTCGATGTTATCGCTATCGTTGAGGAATGTTTCACTAAACTGTTTCCAGGGCCGCCTACTATTTTCTATCAGCCTTCTACCATACAATTAATGATGCCTAATGACCTTTCAATCGGAAATCGGCGAAAAGAGAGGCTAGAGTATACGCTACCTGTAGCCTCTTGTTAAAACAACATTTCTGTACGTACGTTTTGCAGGACGCCACCTTCTTCCATAGCGACCTACAACAACAGGAAAAGCAAACGCCTTACTTCTCAAGGCCAACACATTTTTAATACACCATTTATAATAATAATAATAATAATAATAATAATAATATAGATTAATAAAGATAACATTAAAGATTAATGTCAGCCGTCTGTATATGAAGGGGGGTGTTTGAGGACGAGGACTACCGTCTGTGAGTAAATGTGTTGTGCTTCAACGTTCCCTGACGCTAAATAAATGTTAACAGTCATGATCATGTGATTAATCAGCCATACTGCGACGTCATGCAGTTTTTGCCTGAACTATAAATTAGCCAATCCCATGGACGTTCGCTCCACTAAGGAAAACGACGCTATTCTGTGAATGATTTCAAAGAAACGAATCAAAATATGTTGGACAACTTTCTTTAAAAGTGCCACTGAAGTCTACGAAGGCCGTAACGGTAAGAAATATTAATAGTTGCTCACGTCTTCTCCAACGGCGCCGTCGTCTTCTCCTTCGACGCTTTCTCCATCTCCTTAGTCTTCGCATTCGTCGTCTCCTTCTTCTCCTTCTTAGACCTGCGTTAATACAAAACAAACGTAGAAAGAAACAATGTCGGAGGTGTGGGTGTTGTTGCGCATCGTTTTCTCTTCGTCTTAGGGTGCATTTTTCGGGACTATTTCGGAACAAAAATATAAGGAATGGTCGGTTTACGCGTTTTGGGGGTTTTATTCCGTTTTATTCCGGAATATTCCGAGTAGTTCCGGAATAGTATTCCATTCATCTGCTCTCGATAGCAGAATGAACGGAATAAACAGAATACACGGAATACGCGTTTTTGGGGGGGATTATTTTGGCGCCTAAATCGTGCGCTGCCGCCTAATGTCACTCTTAGTGAACGAAGAATTAAATCTTGTACTAGACTTATATATTAAACTTGACGACGTTTCGTCCGAAACCATCGGACTTCAGGTCAAAGGTGGAGTCGTGACTAGTCATGCAATACGCAGGACTAGTTCCATGAGAGTCGGCGCGGAATGTTGCGTAGCAACTCGTCCCATGCATGTGATAGATTGAAGCGGAGGCCCCCTTACTCGATGGAATGAGATCAGTTCGCAAGCATCTCAAGTTGAAACGCATGTGATTGCGATAGTTTCCAATTTTCCGTGCCGTCCTCTCTAATGTTCTGACCGATTTCAGGCAGTCGCGCCCAAAATTGTCTATTAATGAACTGTTGACCAGATGACCACCATTGACCAGATGAAGTCCGATGGTTTTGGACGAAACGTCGTCAAGTTTAATATATAACTGAGTCTAGTACAAGATTTAATTCTTCGTTCAGTAATACCTACTGGATGAATAATTTTCACAGTTCATTGTCACTCTTAGTCGTGTCAAGACTATTCCGAGTGTTAGTTCTCGGGTCACCTCTGCAAGAACCATTCCGTTTTCGGAAAGCGCGGTTTTTTTTTGTTGTTGTTGTTTTGTTTATTGTTTTGTTTTGTTTTGGTTTTTTTGGAATAGACAGAATAGTCCCAAATGCACCCTTAGATTGCTCGGTAGTGTGGACAACAAATTACGTTTTCCGATACCAAAAGATTTGTTTGAGGCAACATGAAGGACACTGTAAAGATGCAAATATGGGTTGGAGCTTTGGAAATGTCATCATCATCTCCTTCGTTATCATTCCATTTCCTAGTATGCCAGCGCCATTACTGATAAATTCATCATTTCAACACTACCATTCTCATCGATATCATCATCACCATCATAAGCGATATCATTATAATCATAACGATAACTACTTATTTACCATTATTGTTACCGATATTACTTTACCTCGCGGGTAACGTGGCTTTCCATAACGAGGACGTCTTCCCCTAGTCAATCTTCCTCGGTACCTGACCTGGAAACGCCTTCCTCTTTTCTTTACCAAGAGTCGCCGTTGCTTGTAAGTCATATAATACCGTCTTCGACGTGTTACACGAGTCCATCTTCTTCGAAAGCGGATATAACGCCTTCTGCCTACACGCTTTACGTTTCTCCACGCCCTAAAAAAGCGTACTTGATACCTGATTTTTCTGGAGTAAATGAGGGTTTTCTTAGTTCCATGAATGATCATGAATCCCTTGCCGAGGCGTTTAATGGGAAGCCATGAACTACCATATTTCAAAAATCGCTTTCCACGTTTAAGTTTCACGATTCTATAAGCCTTCTTGTAGTAAAGCCTAGTGAGCATTCCTCTCCGTTTCACGCGTCGACGTCGCCCCTTGAAGAAGATATACCATTGTCTCCGGCCTTTCCTTACGCGTCTGTATCGACGACGGAACAGAAGTCTGCGGCCACGCCAACCTGAAAGAACAACAACGCTTTGGTCAACAAGTCATTTCGCCCCTTACTAAATCGCCTATTAGAGGAAACTGAAGTCGAGCAAAGGTATCGCATAGTGAGCTGGAAAATTCAAAGACCAAACACGCGTTGCGGCCTCTACTGTTTGACCACAAACTATTCGAAGTTCACCTCTACGCTAGATTATGGAACACGTCGTTGTATATAATTGTGGTTACAGTCTGGTGACCATTCACAGAATTGTGTCACACAATAGCAATTTGTCATTTGAATGTTGAAAGTAATTTAGACCTTGTTAATCTCATTAGAGCGGGTTTCAATTGACTGTCGTAAAACTAAAACCAACGTGATTACGGAACCAATCACGTTCTAAAGGAGATAGAGCGGTTTTCAGTTGAGTGTCGTAAAACCAATACCAAAGTAACTACTCCGACCAATCACAGCAGGTGTAAACAGCGCAATGAGCCAATCAAAATTCGTAGCAATTCCACCTTACTTGCTCAAAGCGCGGGAAAAATCGCGCGTCCAAGGTTTTTGGTTTTTGTTCTCCTTCTGATTGGTTGATAAACTGGCGCGAGATTTTTCAGCCAATCACAAAGCGTAGTAATCGCAATCGCGTATTTATTTTCGACAGTCATTTGAAAACCGCTCTGACACCCTTCCAACAACTACAAATCCAAGGAATTTACGACTTGGTTTTACAAGCCAGAACCCAAACGAGTGACTAAGTCCCAATTGGTCTTAGTTTTGCATCTGATTGGTTGAAAAGCTCACGCGAGTTTTTTTTTCAGCCAATCATAGAGCAAAACAAAACCAAAATGAAAGCAATTGGGTAAAAACTTTCAAAACTGGACCACATCACGCAAATTTCCCAACCAACTATAGGAAAAGCCACCACAACCAACTTGGACTTGCCTGCAACTGTTTCCCGCGCTCGGCCAAATTTTCGCAGAGTTCTTTTACGTTTATTTGATTAAATTTGATCCGGCGGTGGTGATACTTTTCCGTGGCTTGCGACAGTGAAGGTAGAGAATTTCGACGGCAAAACGTATTGCCTTAGGGTGCAAATGGCTTACGAGTAAAGAGTCAAGAAGTACATTTTATTCTGCAATATATCCACCGACCTTGGTCGGGAAAAACTGTGTCCGGGGTCTCGAATACGCCCCGAGGCCACAGGTCACACGCCGTACTCGAGACAGAAGGGACAGTTTTTCCCAGTACGGACCTACCAAGGACGGTGAATATATTTTTTTTTTCTCAACGTGAAAGCAAGGCACTCACACATGTGATGATCTGTACATTCATGGTGACATGTGATAATACTGAAATTATTCCACATATTTAAACCACTGGACAGTGAATTACCCGGCTGGGCCGAGTTTTCATGCGAAGCCGGCAGAGTTAGTGATACACCAGGATAAATACCATGACGACCTATAGTTTTTTTTATCGGAGTTAACCCAGGGTTAGCGCTAACCACGGCCCTATTTGGCCTTTGAACAAGCCTGCACTGAAATCTTCACATTCCGACAGGGTTGCCCATGAAGGGCAATGTTGGAAGCATGACCACCTAAGATAACATAACAGGCGCCACGTTGACAAGAATTATGTCACAACCAAACACAGCGACAACTTAGTCTGCGGACTGTACTTACGCTTCATGCGTTGGCGCCGTCTGCGACGTAGCCTTAGACGGCGTCCTCGTCGTCGCCTTCGCCTTCGCCTTCGTCGCCATCTTCTTCTACGTCTTCTCCAACGTCGCCCTGAGAGAAAGCAAAGTGCCCACGATAGAGTAAATTGTTAAAGGAACTTGAAAAAAAAAAACGCTGAACATACGTGATTAAATTGGTCGATTTCTGTTTTGGTCGGCAGGAGTGAGATCTCTGCATTATCATAAATAAACAAAAAAATACGCTCGGCAAACACAAAAGAAAAAAACAAAGGGATCGAAAGAGATAATCACTTTCACTAAAAGTAGAATAAATGAGGGCAAAATAGTGAAAATTGAAGGAGATATCTCTATCTCCTAAGAGTTAAACTTTCAGACCGACATAGCTGGATGGCAACTTCTGCCACCAAGCCATAACAACGCTTTTTTATTGTTCCCTTTAAATGTGTCGAGTGAGGACAGCTGCTGTGCATTTTGTATCAAATTTCACATGGTAACCATATTCAACGTACTCTTCCATATTGTGTTATTATGAATTTTATCAGGTGAAGATACAAACCCTGACGTCAACTGCCATCCACCTATAGAATGGGCCACGCCAGACTCACAATTTTCCATGGCACTATATCATGTCCAATATGAGTAAACTATGGATAATCATGACGTAAGTCAACATGCCAAACGTCACGCAGCTGTAATTTATTCCATAGCTTGCGCAGCTCTTTATTAACTCCACCTTAACTTGACGATTGACGGGAAACACGAGGAATGAAGACCCAATAAAGAAGTAAAGCATCAACCGTTTCTTCATTTTTACTACATTCCACAATGTTGTTCAAATCCGATTGGTCAAGACCCGTACAATTAATGGTACGGTGCTTTTCAGTTCAGTTCGTCCTCAAGGTCCAGAACTTTTGAACCACCACGACTAACCAAGATAAACGAATAAACTAATTTTCATAAGAAAGACTTCGCTTTTTGACTCATCATGAAAAAGAGGCTGAAGTGAACTCGGAAATAGCCTGTTGAACACTAGCTAAAAGCAAGTTAACAGGCCATTTCGGAGTTCAAAATAAACGCTGTTCAAAATAAGCGCCGTTTAAATACATCTAAACTAGTTAAATTCCTCAAGTCGTTACTTGATCCATTCCAGATTTTTACACCTCTATATGCAAAGCGACGCTCTCTAGTTGCTAGGCGACAACGAGAAATAATTAGGTTGTTTGCAGATCGCGTTACCCTGGTACATACAGAGGATCTCATTCGTAGCTGGTCACACAAATATTTAGGCGCAAGATTGTTCAGCCATTTTAAATACCATCAATGCATCATCAAGTCCCAGAATAATTCTCGCAGCGAAGTTTTGCACCAGTTGGAGTTTATGTATATTACCCTTAGAGGTGTTTGCCCACACTGACGAGAAATAAAAGAGTTTAGTGAACACAACACTCACCTGGTGAACGTACAACGAAATGACATGGTCATTCTCGGACTAAAAGCTTCTCGGGCAAAATTTCACTGGTGCCGAAGTTCAATATTCATGATTATTATCGAAGAAACAATATTTATCATCATCATTCAAGAAACAAAAAAAAGCTTACCTCGATATCTGCGTCCCCTTCGTCGACGAGCTAAAACAACGAATTCAACAAACATGAGAAAATAGCAAAACAAATGAGAGATAACTGGCGGGGAGACTTCCAAAAATCACAGCCTTTTTACAAGATGCCTCCCAGGGACAACAGAAAAATGACTTAATGCATGCATGTACATCGTGTTGGGACGAAATGTTTCATCGTTCGGCAACCCTTGGCAAAACAGCTCGCGAAAGATGTACGTTGGAAAAAAATGTTTGATCGTTTAGCCGGCGATAAGGAGTCGCGTGATAATTCCTAAGAACAGGATTCCAGCAAAACTTCTAACTCGGGCTCACTTTCAGCGTGAGCCATTAAAAAGGCACTCCTCTAAATTAAACCTACGCTTTGCCCTACGTAGTAATGAAAGAAAAACAGGGAAACGCACAACTGAGAATTTCAACTGACATTCCAATCAACGATGGGCAGCACATAACGAACATTTTTTAACACGCCATGAAATACTAAATTACAGTTACTCATCAAAATCAACTTACGTCGCCGCCGAACGATCCTCCTAATTCGACCAGGGCGGCCTTTCCTGATGATCCTCACTCTTCTTCTGCCAATCAGCTTTACTCTAACTCTTCGTCTGCGGACGCGTATACTACAACTTACACGGCGCCTTACGCGTCTCCATCGTTTCTTCTGTCTTACGTACCACACCTTCCGGCGCCGTCTTATCCGAACTCTGCGTCCTCTTAATCTTAAAATCAGCTTTACACGCCTTATTTTCCTCCATTTTCGTCGTCTTCTCACATACCACTTGCGACCAAATCTTTTCAGACCGCACCATTTCCTTCTAATGCGCACTCGCCATCGTCGTCCAAAGCGCTTAATTCGTCGTAGCTTTCTGTTGATAGAAATCCTTAACTTTCTCCTAAACCGGCGGATAGGCTTCTTACGGAGTCCAAAGGAGTATTTCCTTCTTATTCGCACACGGCGTCGTCTTCCAAGATAGCGGATATATTTCCTACCTAGATTAACCAAAAAAGCACATTTCTTACTAGAATACATGTTACTGCCTGCGATAGCAACAAGCCAGTGGGTTATTTCAAACCAATGGGTATTACAGAGGGACTCCACTATGATAAAATGTGTTGGATTTGCGCCAAGTTTAAACCAAAACGGAGAGACACATGTTTTGTTGGGTATAGAGAAAACATCCGGCTTACCATAAACGCGGGTTACCATGAACCAACTGAAGAGTTCATGGAAACCATTCAGAGCAAAATTATGCAAATTGCTACGAAATTAGAACCTTGATTGGCGACAAGGGTCCGGCCCTGGAAAAGTTATCCCCCACCCTCTTTCGCCCCAAACATGCGCTGTCGCTCGCTTAAACAAACGCCTGTTGCGCACACGGGCTGAGTTTAAGCATTCTCTAGTGAGTAAATCCCCTTACGCTGACATTATTCGGATTTCATCCCTGAGGAAGCTCAACGCGGCCGTGTAACAATAAAGTGAGGATGTTTTCGAAGTTTTTCCTCGAAATAATCACTGAGCTGCAATTACCTAGTCAAGTACTGTCGGGACCGCTTAATAATGAACGGTACCCTAGCTTTAGCTTTCTCAACTAAATAAAGGTTCGCTCTAAACCTGTGCATATGTTTTTTTTAATCGTATCAGATAAAAAACTGAACAGCGACGCCGGTGAGTTTTGTATGCATGTGTGTTCTTATTGGACACAAATTTCGTCGTAATATTGCCCAAGTGCTGTGGAGCCCCATTACAATGACATTGCTACTAGGAATCTTATGATTATCATCAGGACAGTCCCATAAAACAAATAACGTCAATTTGGTCAATATGCATAAGCGTACAGGCTAGGAGGAGTGGGGCGGGGAGGTGCCAGCCCCACCAGTTTCGAAAATTGTGAAATTTTTAGGGCAAAACGCTCATGATTCGGGCAACATGCGTACAGCATTTGTCAGAAAATTAAAAACAAAAACACCAAAAAAGAGAAACGAAACAGCAATGACAAAATAATCAAAGCGGGCAAACACCGAGCCATGGCAAGACTTGAAGGGCTTCACAAACAGCCGTTTTAAATTTTTTCTCGAAGTTTTCGCACGAGGTGTTCTTCCAGTACGTCCATGTTGTTTACCACCGTATTTACATCGCTTCTGTACTCACAGAAGACTTGCAGTGTACTGCTTCTCTTCGGAACATAATAGACTTTTTTACGGATACAGCGACCATCTTGAATTTTATTCTTCTGTGAAAGGTATTATGGGATGCCCAGGGAGCAAATGCATACATGTTGCCCCCTGGGCATCCCATAATAACTTTCACAGAACAATAGAATTCAAGATGGCCGCCGTATCCGCAAAAAGGTCTATGGGACAGAATAGACTGGATAGCCTCGCTAATTGAGCGCTCCTGTGGTAATTTCAATAAAGTCATTGAGAACAGTATTGAAAAGATAATTAACATTTTCCGAGAGCGCCACAGAAGAAATTTTAATACGTTTACGAGTAATGAGTAGACTGTCGTTACAGGTCATAGAGTATGCGAGGTTTTAACTATTTCTGGAATTATAACACTTTCATTAGACGCTTAAAGCCTGAACTATTTTGTTTTTCATACGATTTGAGAGCTTGTATCACCATTTCAGCACTCACGCATTCGGGCGATGTGTATCTTTTTCGCGCATGCAGATTACTGCCACCCCAAGTGCGAAGATGTCCGTACCCTTATGTCAATATGGGCCAATCATATTCACTTTATTTGTGTACATAGATATGGACTTATTTATTTCCCCTTGTCTCGCCTTTGGGGAAAATGGTGAATAGCATCTCATTTCACGCCGTTAACTACCGGTTGATACTCTTAACAAACCTGCATAAATTTAAATGAGTAGCTCTTCTTGAAAACAAAAGAAAGCTCTTACATTTTTGGTCTCTATGAAAGGCAAAATTACAACGTTAACTTACGTCGCCTGAAGCGTCTTCTCCCTCTTCGCCCTGAAAGACAATGAACGTAAAACTTACACAATGAGCATTTTGTTTGGTCATTCCTTATGATCTATTACGTATTTACTCTTCAAAAATTTGCCAAGTTACAAATACACCGCCTTACACTAAAGAATATGCAGAAGAAAAAAGGAATAAATAACTTGATACAAACATGTAGAAGACATATTTGGCTGGCAGAGTTCCACAAACCATAACGTTCTTACAAGAAGCTTCCCACGCCAGGGACAATAGGAAAATGACTTAATACATGTACATTGTGTTGCGAACAAATCTTTGATCGTTGAGCAACCCCGGCCAACAAAGCTCGCGCACCATGTTGGACGCTTATTCGAGAGCACAGCTTATTTGAGGACGATGTTCTTTCAATCACGCGGTGAACGTACAACGAAATGACATGGCCATTGCCGGAGTAAACTCTTGTCGGGCAAAAGTTCACTGGTACCGAACTTCAATATTTATAATTGTTATTGATGGAACAAAAAAAGCTTACCTCGATATCTGCGTCCCCTTCCTCGACGAGCTAAAAAACGAATTGAACAAACATGAGAAAATGGCAAAATTAGGAACAGAAATGTGGTTGGGAGACTTCCAAAACCCACAACGTTTTTACAAGAAGTCCCCCAGGGACAACAGAAAAATGACTTAATACATGTACATCGTGTTGTGAGGAAATGTTTGATCGCTGAGGAAGCCTGGCCAACACAGCTCGCGCACGATGTACGTTGGACAAAAAAGTTTAAACGTATAGCTGACGCTCAAGAGTCGCATGATGATTCCTAAAAACAGGTTTCCAGCAAAACTTCTAACTCGAGCTCATCACTTTCAGCGTGAGCCATTGAAAAGGTACCACTCCAAATAAAATCTACGCTTTGCCCTGCGTCGTAATGAAAGCAAAACCAGGAAACGAAAACTTGACCTGAGTATCTCAATTAACATGCATTCCAATCAACGATGGGCAATACTTTACGAACATTTTTTAACACGCCATGAAATACTAAATTACAGTTACTCATCAAAATCAACTTACGTCGCCGCCGAACGATCCTCCTAATTCGACCAGGGCGGCCTTTCCTGATGATCCTCACTCTTCTTCTGCCAATCAGCTTTACTCTAACTCTTCGTCTGCGGACGCGTATACTACAACTTACACGGCGCCTTACGCGTCTCCATCGTTTCTTCTGTCTTACGTACCACACCTTCCGGCGCCGTCTTATCCGAACTCTGCGTCCTCTTAATCTTAAAATCAGCTTTACACGCCTTATTTTCCTCCATTTTCGTCGTCTTCTCACATACCACTTGCGACCAAATCTTTTCAGACCGCACCATTTCCTTCTAATGCGCACTCGCCATCGTCGTCCAAAGCGCTTAATTCGTCGTAGCTTTCTGTTGATAGAAATCCTTAACTTTCTCCTAAACCGGCGGATAGGCTTCTTACGGAGTCCAAAGGAGTATTTCCTTCTTATTCGCACACGGCGTCGTCTTCCAAGATAGCGGATATATTTCCTACCTAGATTAACCAAAAAAGCACATTTCTTACTAGAATACATGTTACTGCCTGCGATAGCAACAAGCCAGTGGGTTATTTCAAACTAATGGGTATTACAGAGGGACTCCACTATGATAAAATGTGTTGGACTTGCGCCAAGTTTAAACCAAAACGGAGGGACACATGTTTTGTTGGGTATAGAGAAAACATTCGGCTTACCATAAACGCGGGTTACCATGAACCAACTGAAGAGTTCATGGAAACCATTCAGAGCAAAATTATGCAAATTGCTACGAAATTAGAACCTTGATTGGCGACAAGGGTCCGGCCCTGGAAAAGTTATCCCCCACCCTCTTTCGCCCCAAACATGCGCTGTCGCTCGCTTAAACAAACGCCTGTTGCGCACACGGGCTGAGTTTAAGCATTCTCTAGTGAGTAAATCCCCTTACGCTGACATTATTCGGATTTCATCCCTGAGGAAGCTCAACGCGGCCGTGTAACAATAAAGTGAGGATGTTTTCGAAGTTTTTCCTCGAAATAATCACTGAGCTGCAATTACCTAGTCAAGTACTGTCGGGACCGCTTAATAATGAACGGTACCCTAGCTTTAGCTTTCTCAACTAAATAAAGGTTCGCTCTAAACCTGTGCATATGTTTTTTTTAATCGTATCAGATAAAAAACTGAACAGCGACGCCGGTGAGTTTTGTATGCATGTGTGTTCTTATTGGACACAAATTTCGTCGTAATATTGCCCAAGTGCTGTGGAGCCCCATTACAATGACATTGCTACTAGGAATCTTATGATTATCATCAGGACAGTCCCATAAAACAAATAACGTCAATTTGGTCAATATGCATAAGCGTACAGGCTAGGAGGAGTGGGGCGGGGAGGTGCCAGCCCCACCAGTTTCGAAAATTGTGAAATTTTTAGGGCAAAACGCTCATGATTCGGGCAACATGCGTACAGCATTTGTCAGAAAATTAAAAACAAAAACACCAAAAAAGAGAAACGAAACAGCAATGACAAAATAATCAAAGCGGGCAAACACCGAGCCATGGCAAGACTTGAAGGGCTTCACAAACAGCCGTTTTAAATTTTTTCTCGAAGTTTTCGCACGAGGTGTTCTTCCAGTACGTCCATGTTGTTTACCACCGTATTTACATCGCTTCTGTACTCACAGAAGACTTGCAGTGTACTGCTTCTCTTCGGAACATAATAGACTTTTTTACGGATACAGCGACCATCTTGAATTTTATTCTTCTGTGAAAGGTATTATGGGATGCCCAGGGAGCAAATGCATACATGTTGCCCCCTGGGCATCCCATAATAACTTTCACAGAACAATAGAATTCAAGATGGCCGCCGTATCCGCAAAAAGGTCTATGGGACAGAATAGACTGGATAGCCTCGCTAATTGAGCGCTCCTGTGGTAATTTCAATAAAGTCATTGAGAACAGTATTGAAAAGATAATTAACATTTTCCGAGAGCGCCACAGAAGAAATTTTAATACGTTTACGAGTAATGAGTAGACTGTCGTTACAGGTCATAGAGTATGCGAGGTTTTAACTATTTCTGGAATTATAACACTTTCATTAGACGCTTAAAGCCTGAACTATTTTGTTTTTCATACGATTTGAGAGCTTGTATCACCATTTCAGCACTCACGCATTCGGGCGATGTGTATCTTTTTCGCGCATGCAGATTACTGCCACCCCAAGTGCGAAGATGTCCGTACCCTTATGTCAATATGGGCCAATCATATTCACTTTATTTGTGTACATAGATATGGACTTATTTATTTCCCCTTGTCTCGCCTTTGGGGAAAATGGTGAATAGCATCTCATTTCACGCCGTTAACTACCGGTTGATACTCTTAACAAACCTGCATAAATTTAAATAAGTAGCTCTTCTTGAAAACAAAAGAAAGCTCTTACATTTTTGGTCTCTATGAAAGGCAAAATTACAACGTTAACTTACGTCGCCTGAAGCGTCTTCTCCCTCTTCGTCCTGAAAGACAATGAAAGTAAAACTTACACAATGCGCATTTTGTTTGGTCATTCCTTATTATCTATTACGTATTTCCTCTTCAAAAATTTGTTAAGTTACAAATACACCGCATTACACTAAAGAATATGCAGAAGGAAAAAGGAATAAATAGCTTGATACAAACATGTAGAAGACATATTTGGCTGGCAGAGTTCCACAAACCATAACGTTCTTACAAGAAGCTTCCCACGCCAGGGATAATAGGAAAATGACTTAATACATGTACATTGTGTTCCGAAGAAATGTTTGATCGTTGAGCAACCCCGGCCAACAAAGCTCGCGCACCATGTTGGACGCTTATTCGAGAGCACAGCTTATTTGAGGACGATGTTCTTTAAAACACGCGGTGAACGTACAACGAAATGACATGGCCATTGCCGGAGTAAACTCTTGTCGGGCAAACGTTCACTGGTACCGAACTTCAATATTTACAATTGTTATTGATGGGAAAAAAAAAGCTTACCTCGATATCTGCGTCCCCTTCCTCGACGACCTAAAAAACGAATTGAACAAACATGAGAAAATGGCAAAATTAGGAACAGAAATGTGGTTGGGAGACTTCCAAAACCCACAACGTTTTTACAAGAAGTCCCCCAGGGACAACAGAAAAATGACTTAATACATGTACATCGTGTTGTGAGGAAATGTTTGATCGCTGAGGAAGCCTGGCCAACACAGCTCGCGCACGATGTACGTTGGACAAAAAAGTTTAAACGTATAGCTGACGCTCAAGAGTCGCATGATGATTCCTAAAAACAGGTTTCCAGCAAAACTTCTAACTCGAGCTCATCACTTTCAGCGTGAGCCATTGAAAAGGTACCACTCCAAATAAAATCTACGCTTTGCCCTGCGTCGTAATGAAAGCAAAACCAGGAAACGAAAACTTGACCTGAGTATCTCAATTAACATGCATTCCAATCAACGATGGGCAATACTTTACGAACATTTTTTAACACGCCATGAAATACTAAATTACAGTTACTCATCAAAATCAACTTACGTCGCCGCCGAACGATCCTCCTAATTCGACCAGGGCGGCCTTTCCTGATGATCCTCACTCTTCTTCTGCCAATCAGCTTTACTCTAACTCTTCGTCTGCGGACGCGTATACTACAACTTACACGGCGCCTTACGCGTCTCCATCGTTTCTTCTGTCTTACGTACCACACCTTCCGGCGCCGTCTTATCCGAACTCTGCGTCCTCTTAATCTTAAAATCAGCTTTACACGCCTTATTTTCCTCCATTTTCGTCGTCTTCTCACATACCACTTGCGACCAAATCTTTTCAGACCGCACCATTTCCTTCTAATGCGCACTCGCCATCGTCGTCCAAAGCGCTTAATCCGTCGTAGCTTTCTGTTGATAGAAATCCTTAACTTTCTCCTAAACCGGCGGATAGGCTTCTTACGGAGTCCAAAGGAGTATTTCCTTCTTATTCGCACACGGCGTCGTCTTCCAAGATAGCGGATATATTTCCTACCTGGATTAACCAAAAAGCACATTTCTTACTAGGATACATGTTACTGCCTGCGATAGCAACAACCCAGTGGGTTATTTCAAACCAATGGGCATTACAGAGGAACTCCACTATGATCAATTGTGTTGGACTTGCGCCAAGTTTAAACCAAAACGGAGGGACACATGTTTTGTTGGGTATAGAGAAAACATTCGGCTTACCATAAACGCGGGTTACCATGAACCAACTGAAGAGTTCATGGAAACCATTCAGAGCAAAATTATGCAAATTTATACGAAATTAGAACCTTGAGTGGCGACAGGAGGCAGGGGTCCTGCCCTGGAGAAGTTATACCCCCCCCCCCCCTCTTTCGGCCCAATCATACGCTGTCGCTCGCTTAAACAAACGCCTGTTACGTACACAGCCGGCTAAGTTTAAGCATTTTTGAGTGAGGAATCCCCTTACGCTGACATTCTTCACCTGTGAGGAAGCTCAATGCGGTCTTGTAACAATAAAGTGGGGACGTTTTCGAAGTTTTTTGCTTGAAATAATCCGCACTGAGCGAGAATTACCTAGTCAGGTCAGTGGTGACGCGGACTTAATGATGAACCCGTTCTAGGTTTAGCTTTGTCAACTACATCTTTGGTGTCTTTGAAAGACAAAATTTCTACTTCAACTTACGTCGCCTGAAGAGTCTTCTCCTTCTTCGCCCTGAAAGACAACGAACGAAAAACTTACACAATACCCCATTTTGATTGGTCATTACTTACGATAATGAAGTCACCGTTAACATCTCTTTAATAAATGAAACCACAGGGTCACTTCTGCCACGGTCTGTACGTGAATAAGCCGTCAAGGGGAAGTTTAAAATAGGGTGACAACATGTATGTAAAGTCTTGATTTTGGTTCTTAGAGCAGTTTTAATTTGTGTGTCGAAAGTAATTACGCGATTGCTTTGGCAATGGTTTTGGTTTTCTCTATGACTGGATGAAAAAACTTTCAACCAAAAGCAACTGCGACTTCGTCTCTTTCCCGCACTTAGCGCAGGCTGCGTTTAGTTGCTTCGCGTTCTAATTGGCTAGTAAAAGCAAGTCGTGAATTACTCCAATTCTGTTTGGCTGAAGGGTGTATTCCCTTGAGAACGTGATTGGCTGAGTAATTACCGGCTTTGGTTTTGGTTTTACGACAATCAATTTAAAACCGCTCTAACACATTTTAACGGCATTCAAGAGACGCACGGCCAGTGGAATCCACTTATAAAACATAACCTTCCAGGATGAACGAAAGCTCAGGGATTACTTACAATGCACGGGCCGCAGCATTGAATTGGTGTATTTTCATCAATTTTTTTTCTTCATTTGCTTGTTTATTCTTTTATTTATCTAGAGTTCTAGAGTTCGTTTCGCCACTCCATTTTTAACGTAATAACGCCTTAGCTACTTACGTCTCCTCCATAGCCTTCGC
>BLFK01000113.1:3991329-4061329 GCA_014634185.1 Astreopora myriophthalma | reverse complement strand
GGATCAAAAATCTCACCCTTAATCGAATTCTCCAACCAATCAGATGCGAAACTAGAAGTAATATCGCGACTTGGTCACTCTGGTTTTCCCACGCGTGGTGCCGGCTGCGTTTAATTGCTTTGCGTTCTGATTGGTTAGTAAAACCAAGACGTGAATTACTTCTATTTGTGATTGGCTGAGGGGTGTATTGCCATCAGAGCGTGATTGGCTCAACGATTACTTTGGTTTTGGTTTCACAACGCTCAATTGAACTGCTCAATATATTTTACCTTTTATATGAGATTACGTGCAGAGTCTCCATACTGAGACGAAGGCTCACAGCTCGTACATGACAGAAATGCCTCGCTTATAACATTGTTACTTACAAATGCCACGCGGCCTCGTTTTCCTTATTTGCCTGCGACGACACCACTGTCCGCGATACCTGACACTTGCGTACCTTCCTTTCCTCTTTACCCGCAAATTGCGGCCATGGTATCTGATGCGATATGATGGAAGGCGTATGACCGGCTTCCACTTACGCCCAAGCATCATGTACAGCCGTCGTTTTAACTTCATCATGCGTGCCCAAATGCGCTTGAATCTGATCATTAGCATATTAGCCTTTCTTCGGATACGCCGCAATCGACGTCTGTACCGCAGATACCATTTGCCACGGCGCTTTACTATTGGCTTCCACCTCCTGACAATTAGAATGTACCATTTACCGCGGGTCTTTTTACATAGTCGCCATCGCTTTTTGAAGTAAATTTTCACTCGCCGGCCTGTTCTGCGGAGTCTGAACCGTCGACCGCGAAGTTTTAAGTACCAGTCCCTTCCGCGTCGTTTCAAGCGGCGGTAACGTCCTTTGTAGTAGATTCTGGGGCGTCCTAATCGGAGGAAATTTTGTTCATATTGTAACGAAATAGAATTGAACTGTCTTCACCCTTCCCTACCTCACTTTTTAATGATAGAAATGTCCCAGCTTTATCCCTTCATGTAAGAAATGGGCAGTCGCCGCCCTTGCAATTCTGCCTCTCCTTTACCAGATAAAGTGTAATGCAAACTTACCATATCTTCTTCTGTATCCTACTCGTCGCCCTCTTCTTTTTCGACCAACTAAAAAGAACACAAGGTTGATTTAGAAATTCTACCTCCATAATAGACCTTATTAATGTTTAGGCCGCCATCTTGACGGGTAGGCAAAGCGTAAAAAACTTACAGTGTTTGTATGGGGATCCGACCTCAAATAATTTTTGCAAAACGTTACCTCAGAACAATTTGTGAACTACGAACTTAATTTACAGGTTGAAGGATTGTACTGGCCATTTTTGGGGGACTAAACTTTGCTTGAGGTTGCCCGGTTGCGCGTTAAAATTTTCCATACATTTATCTGAATTTTTTCCCCGGGAATTTTATGTTGGCACGAAAACCGTGGGAAAGAACTACAGACAAACACGGAAAATTTGAAAACGCTACAGGGTAACTTCAAGCAAAGATAAGTCCCTAAAAATTGGTCAGTATAGTCCTTTGCCCTGTACCTTCGGCAGTGAGAAATTAATAAATTTTTATGAGCTAAACTTTTACGAAAATTTATTTGACATCGGATCCCAAAGTAAACTCTGTAAATTCTTTTCGCTTTGCCTACCCGTTAAGATGTCGGCTTAAACCGTGCTAAGGTCTATTGCAGATAAAGCGACGTTTCAGAACCAGTTAACGTTAGTTTCCAAATTGATTTTCTTAGTTCGTCAATTAAACAGAACTGATGAGAAGTAGAAAACAAGAAATAAGAGGTCCAATAGGTGGAGCGTTCAACGACGTCCTTCGACAGGGCTTTTCACGCTCTGGCACTAGAGCATCCAACTGCTATATATTTGTACCCCGGTATTTTCCTAGATCCAGCGTTAGACTTCTTTTCTTTCGTAATTACTTAAGCATTAAACTTACATAGTTGAGTAGAAAGAATTGGTGAGTAGACGCAAAGAGTACAGCGCGATTTAAAAATACCTAAAATAAACCGTTCCAAATACAGATAGCTCCGTAAAATCACATGTTGCAGTCAGTGTTCATGAAAATGATTTATATCCAATGCTTCCAAGTGTTTTATTGATTGAGGATTTCCAGCAGTTAGTGGTTGAAAAATTGAGAAACTTTTCAGCATTTCATTGAGCAAGTTTTCCACAACTGAATTAGTAGCACGATCTGTAAAGGCTTCTCTGTGATGGAAAGTTGACAAAATTTTCACGACGCCTTGACGGATGCACAATTGTAAATTGGCATGGTACTTCTTAGTCTCCTTCGCAGACATTTTTCCGGTCCTCGTGTAACGAGGCCACCCACGAATTGGATAGCGGAGAGACTAAGTATTTCTGCGTGTTAATTTCAGATCGTGTATATTTTAGGTCATAAGGCCACTATTTCTTCTCGACTTCCAATTTCGAATGATTTAAAAGTAGTAGTTCGACATTCCACTGATAGGTTTTAGAGTGAGTGCCCACAGAGTATCTGAAGGTATCAGTGTGGGGTCAGTAAAAGCGGGTACAGGCATTCTCTGAAGTCGAACACTTGATTTGTCCAGTCAGGTTTCCAGTTTTGCGGGCCTGTAACCACAATTTGGAGGGCATGCAGCGAACGCGCATGGGACCGGTACATCCCAGTGAAAACAAATTTTTGGACTTAGATCACACGGTTTAAAAACACCGCATAATTGTCAATACGTATACGTACATCTTCGTCTAAGGCGCATTCTTCTTCTCCTTAAACGCAATCCAAATCGCCTCCTTTTTCTTCGCCTCCATCTTCTCCCTCTTCTTCCGCGGTATTTTCGTCTTCTGCCTCGCCACCGTCGTCTTCTTCGGCGCCGTCCTCTCAATCCCAGCCTCCGTGGTCGCCTTCGCCTACCTCTGCCTCTTCTTAACCCAAATCGTCTCTTCCTTCTTAAGCGATATCTTGCCCGTCGCCTTCTCGTTCTTCTCGCTGTTGTAAAGAAAACCATGCACACAGAATAGAAAAGCGTTTTAACAATTAAGACTGGGGATTAGATTTAAAAGCAATCTAACGGATGCTTGCTGGTTTTCGTTGCAGAGTATGTCAATTCCTTTACTTACTCTATACGTTTCCACCCCCACCCCACCTCCTAATCAAAGAAGCCGAGCAATGTGAACAGCTTTTAGTTAGGGATCGATATCCGGCCGTGGTTCAGCACAACCAGCAACTGTCGCTCTGGAAACTTTGTTCTGCCCAAAAGGATGACAGTGGGTTCAAGTTTTTACTCTTAATATCAGCAAACGTCTGAAAAGTACTGAACGTGCGATGGTTTTGGCGCGAAACCAGGAACGATCTAAGTGTTTTAAGGTATCTGTATACAATATTGACAAACTAAACAGAATGAAAACTACAACAAAATACAATATGTTTTAAAGTGGTAAGACACTTTTCTGAAATGTGACGCCTGTAGCAGAGCTAGCAAGCACGACGGCTGTTTTCCAAGTACACCACAAATAAAGTTGTAACAAAGTACAATGAGTAAAATGCAAGAAAAAGACGAGTAAAAGATGGTATTTTCGCGTTCCGATCTTAAGAAGGTGGGGAAAGAGGAAGAAAAGCATTCTGCATGACAAGGTGTGTTCTCAAAAACACAACTAAAGATGCGCTTGTTACATATCAAAAAGTGCGAAAAAACACATCGTTTTGCTGAACACACCTGAAAGTGTGTCAAATTTAGGACAAGTACTGATTAAGCACAACTTCGGGTGTGTTCAAGGAACAATAGCTCGCCGAGGTGTGTTCGGGTAGTACATGAAAGGGAGTGTATTTATACACTGTTGAAAGTGTTGTTTTGAGGACAAACGTGTTGCAGTAACATATCTTGTTTTAGAGTGATAAGCAAGTTAAGTTCGCAAATATGAGGCTCCATGCAAACGGAGGCAACATTGTTGGTTGTTACATGTTGCACCCGGTTGCATGTTGTTGGGAGTTGTTACGCGAAGATTATAAACGGGCAAACGTTTGATGCAACAACTCGCAACAATATGCGCGCATTATAGTAACACGTTAACGACGCATCATACTATACATCTTTGTAATGTAACACTGTTGGGAGTTGTTGCATCCGTTTGCACAGCACTGCCAACACTATCCAAACATTCTTGGGCCAACAATGTTGCACGCAGCCATGCGCTCCTGACGCAGCCTTATACTATCATCATCATCGTTATCATCCTTTCCCTCTCCTCCTCCTCCTCCTCCTCCTCCTCTCCCTCCTCCTACTCGTCATCATCATCATTTTGTCCATCAACTCGATTTATCTAAGCCTTACCTGTTTTCGGTCTCCCATAAACACCACGATACCGCACCTGGTAACGTCCCCTAGTCTTCTTCACAACATAACGTTTTCCGCGATAAGTAATGCTGTACATGATTCTTCTCTTAATAACATTCCAATGCTTTCTGAACCAAATCCTGAAGACTCGTTTAGTATACTTCAGAGGCCGCCATTTCTTACGGAAACGGACCCTGAGCGTTCGAGAATTTCTCGGCAGACGGATGTAGCGTTTGTTTTTGCGTATTGTCCAGTTTCGTCCGCGGTAGTAAATGCGTTGCCAGCTTACGAAATAAATGTACCAGATGCCACGCATCCGTTTGACGGAACGCCATTTTCCACGATACTTGAGCTTCATTCGTCTTCCGCCTCGGCGGACTCTGTACCGGATTCCTTTGACCTTAATGATCCATCGACGTCTCCACTTTCTCAGCACGCGTGGATGTCCCTTGAAATAAATCCTGCGCGGCCGCCAGGCTATGACAACAAAAGAAAAGAACGAATAATTAGGGAAAAGAAATGAAAGCGTACGTACGACAGCGTGGCCGAGTGGTCAGGCCGCTGGATTTGCAAGCGGATGTTGCGGATTCAAATCGCGCTCTGACCACCAACTGGATTTGCAAGCGGATGTTGCGGATTCAAATCGCGCTCTGATAACCAACTGGATTTGCTTTCGGTGATCCCCAATTCAATTCCACCACGCTTTGTAAAGAGCTTAACGTTGTTCTGATTATTTCAGCTCTTAATTTTTATACACCCCACAAGCTTGACGCGTTAAATGTATTGCAGTGTATAAATAAAGTTTCTTTACTTTTCTTACCGCTCATATCACGATAACAGCAGGTGACAGTCCCGTACTGATGATCTTTCGTGGCTCAATAAATTAATTAAAATAGCTTCCTCGCAAAGGTGGGGCATTTTTGTGCTTTCGTTAACGTTTCGCTGGTCACCTTTTGCGCATAGCCACGCCCCGCTGTATCGTGTAGTTGATTCACCAAATGGGTTTCAGGGATCTTTGAGAAGCTTCAGCGCAACTCAGATGATTTCCTATACTTAATCAAGTAATCACATTTCCAGCTGTACCTCATTTTGCACTTCTGTCTTCGTGGGCCCAGTTGTTCAAAGCCGGATTAAGCTAACCCACCAACGATGTCAATTTCAGGTGCTTTTCTTTTCAGTGAATGAGGACTTTTCATTTAGACCTCATTCCCTGATTTTTGGCTCGGGCGCTTTTTTCCACAAACCTAACATTAGCTTTCAACAAGCAACTTCAACGAGCGAGATTTAAAACTTTGGTTGATGCGGTGAATTAATCAGCTTTTGAATAACCCAATGAGTAGATGTGGTCTAGATAATGTGAAATTCCTGACTGGACAATTTTAGGCAAAAGCACAGTTACCTCCCCGGCGTCTCCATCTAGACGTTCGCCTTTGTCTACGCCTCTTGCGTCGCCGTGCTCTGTTTCTTCTTCGACGTCTGCTTCTTCGTCTTCGGCGTCGTCGGCGTCTTCGTCTTCGTCTCCTTCGTCTTCTTTTTATCATTCGCTTATACCAACCAGGTCTTCGCAACCCTGAAGGACAGCAAACGACGTTTTAGAATAATAATCATCATCACCTTTTTTGTGAACAAAATCATCGTCATCACCATCTTCTATATAGCGTCAACCGACTGGGTTTTCTTTTCAGTGCTTTCTATCCGACATCAGACCCTTGAGCTCCTGTTCGGTTGCACCCGAATAAGGGCATGACAGTTTTTTTTGCTGAGAGAGGATTTCGTTTTACGATATGAAATCTGAAATCTGTCGGTCACTGGCCCGCAAAAGCACGGCCAGCAGATACAGTTAAGAAAGGAACGGAATTTGAATTTCTCAAGAGTTACGGCGATGTCCGAAAGCTCCCCAAGATTCCGTAACTTCGCCTCTTAAACACAAACAGTTGAGCTGATTTCACAGTATGGTAACCCTTGGTTAGCGAAGAGCAGTCTGTTTGTATCAAGATAAATTTTGCCAATTCAAAGTAATTTTTTATTTGGCCATATCCGTCCCGCGGTTGTCAACATCGACCAACAACCAACAGGTAAAGGTTTTGGTCCCGTTTATAATAGTTTCAAGTTTATTTCTTTTGCCACAAACATTTAAGAATAAGCAATATCATTATAAGACAAAATTAAGTAATGTCAGTGGCGAGGAAGCTCATGGGGAAACCGTAAGGCTCATTGATTACCAGCTCCCTCAGAATAAGATAGGTTTAAGTAATGTATTGGTCTAAGAGCAGAGAAGTTGAATTTTTTCTTTCTTTTACATGTACGCGCACACACACACACACACACACACAAGTGTAACGCACAAATATAATTATAGAGTTAAGAAAGAAGAAAATCATTACGTTTTTCGCTGAAGAGACTAATACTTTCAGAGATTTTAATTTCTCGTGAAGGAGAATTAAAGAATTTGGGACCTCAAAAGCGTATCGAAAATTGTCCGGCTTCTTTTAGTTCGGTATGGGAATGAATAAAAAGAATTACGAGTTTCTCGTATTATAGGAGTGTATATGGCTTGTTCGCTTGAACATATCACGAAACGAATTTGGGAGTGATCCCTAGGTAAAAGGAAACAAATTTGCCTACTTGCACGATGAAAATAAATATCTTTAAATTTAAGAATATGGAGTTCTTTAAAAAGATGATCAGTATATTATAGTAATTAGTATATACTCTCACCCATTCTCCTTCTTTTAACTTTTGTGACTCTTGTCCAACGTCGTCCTTTTTTCCTGAGGTATCGCCCTCCTCGCGTTTTCCTCACGGGGTATATTCGCCGGCCAACTTTAACATATCGATATTTTCGCTTTCTCATTCTTGTCCATCTTCTCCGTAACAAGATGCGGAATCGGCCTCTGCGACACCTAATAAAATAAAGACAGCAAATGACTCCAAGAAAAACTCAATGAGCTTAACTCATATCAGATGCATCATGCACACCAGAGGTCCTTAGAAATCTGTCACTGGAGAGCTTACGCGAGGTCGACGACGACGGCTAGAACATCAGTGGACGTTCTTTCAAAACACAAGTTCGCGTTAGTGGCATCACTAAGCAAGTGTTTCAGGTCGTTCCGCATTTAAAATGTGTAGTAACTGTCGAGGAATTAGACTGGTATCAACGGGTTAGAAGTGTTAAGAGAGATTAGGCTGCTGGTGACCTTGTATTGATACATACAGCATTGCTTTTATCATGTAAAAGAGGTTTGTACCAAAACAAGCTCACTGGCAGCCTCACTTCTATTCGTTGGCCAGGTAGTTCAGCCACAACTTTAAAATGGTCTATGAAAATTCACCGTCATGTGCTCAAGGAACCTTAAATCTAGCGCGGTCATTTCACGTCGTCTTTAAGGAGATGACAGCAAAGAAATGTCCAAAATGCAGAATACCCGTGCATAGAGTGCTGGGCCGAGTTGTTCAAAGCAGGTTTAGTGCTAACCCGCAATAAATACTGTTCTTCAGGATTTCAACCATTTAGGTCGATTCGTAGCTAAATCCTGACACAATTTCGTCCAATCCCCGTAGACAAAACCTCGCTGTTCTACCATATGTTCATCAGGATTTTAGCTCGATTAAAATAAATAACATAAAGGCCATGACTTTGATTGGAGATTATGTAACACGGGGAAACATGGCCGAAACAAAAAACATACACACAAGACTTCGTGCTTCTTTTTCTACTGCGCACGCGTGCCCTACGTAGCTCCTTGCACAGGGAAACCACTGCATGTCCTGAATAAATACCATGACAACCTATAGGTTTTAATCGGACTTAACCCGGAGCTAGCGCTAACCAAGCTTCCAACAACTCGGCCCAAAACTGTTGTTTTTCTTCATTGAACCTATTGTTTTGTGTGGTACTCGTTGCCATCGCCGTCGGCCCTTCCGTAAGCCCTCTATAGAGGAGCTTTAGCAACAAGAAGGGCAACGGCAACGGGGAACGCCACAAAACAGCAGGTTAAACCGGTATACATTAAGGATCGTTCTACACCCTCTTCACGTGCATTTTACAATTTGCTCAATTTCGTTGCCGTCCTCTGCAAACCAACAACGCCGAATGACCAAAATCAGCGGCTTTGGGGAGAACGTCAGCACACGACGTTGGCTGGATTTTTCTTTATCTCTCCAAACTTGAACACCTTTTCATTTTAAGACAACAGGCACACATTTTAAATATTGAAAGACTGAGTTGAAATAACAACCGCGAGGTGATCCGACAATACAGCGAATTTCTATTTTGAAGCGACGTTTTCGTTGCCGTTGCCTTCCTCGTTGTTCAAGTTCCCTATTATATTCTAGAGCGGGGAGAAAACGCCGACCATCTGGGTCCGCCAATCGGAAATAACCCTACAGTCCTAAACCGGCTGTCACTGCAAAAATATTTAGCCAATTTCCGTACAAGCTCTCTTACCACTGCCCTGCGCCCTTCCCTTTACTTTTTAATTCCCCCTCTCTAATAAGCCCCACCCCCCTGCAGTCTTTTCAAATTAAATTTGGTAAAGAGGTCACGTCCTGTCCCCTCCTTTCCCTTCCCTTCCCCTACCCTCCCCTCCAATCTCCTCTTCCCACTATTAAGTATCCTTGTAAATTCTCTATTAAGACCCCGTTGATAAGAAGGTATAAAAGAGCCCCATTGTGGAAAGAAAAAGAATATCATAAGTAGTCCACAATTATCTCATAAACATCCTCGCTCGGTACACATATTATTTAACAATGCCTGCTCCAAAACTCAGAGCACTGTCGTCAAACTTTCGGTGTATCCAGACTCGTGTGGGTACCGACTTTGCCGCTATGATCTTCGTTTCCTGAAAAATCGAACAGATTCTATCTCCTCCTCTCCCATTCTCGTCTTTGTCTCATCTGAGAAGACATCAGCGATTAATGAACGGCCCAAATTGCAAGGCATACCTGACAATTCTCTTCTTACGCTTGAAGCGGATGAGGAGACGCCATCTCAAACGTTTATATCTTCCTCTCCAACGAATGTAGCGACCTCTTCGACGCCGCAATACTCTGACTACTTTCCGTTTAATTCGTATATACCATATTCCGCGTCTTCTAAAGATTCGCCTTGGTCTCTTAAATACTGCTATTTTGAGTCGGCGCTTTATGTTGATTTTGTATCTTCGTCCTTTGTAACCCAAGGTGTATCGGCGGCGAGATATGAGCCTACGGAAGCGACGGTTGATGTACAGTTGGATTCTCCTCTTCTTTCTGAATTCTGCAAGACAGCAGATGAAAGAATCAAATAAACAGCCCCGAAGGAGGTCGCGCCGCGTTCGGAACCTGCAGTTTCAAGGTCTCAAAACTTTCCTAATGTTTTTGGACGAGAACTCAAAATTCACCAGCTCCTATTTGGCTTGACGGCTCAATTACTAATGTTGTGTGCAGGGTAATTGCGTGCATTGAGTATGGGTTCTAATCCCGTTCAAACTTTTTCCCTCTGTAACTGCTCAAGTTACTAAGGTCAGTGGGATGATAATCAATCTGTAAGACTGCAAACACCAGTTATACTGAGTGGGGAACCTCCGACGAAATAAATTGGAATGTTTCGGTTGTCGAAACGTCAGTCAATAAGGAGCTTAAGCAAAGGCGTTTTTGAGCAAAGGACGTCGACCGGACGTGCACTTTTTGTTTTCTTTGGGATTTAATTAGCCTCAATATTTGAGCAAATCGTCTCTATAAGAGCAAAGACGCTGAGTAGTACAAACGTGGTATCGTCAAGGCAGATTAAAACGGAAAACAATTCACTTCTGGCTGCCGTCCATCCCTATAAAACGCCTGTGCTCAGGACTACACCCACCCGGGCCTGGGTTCAAACCATTTACAATTTTTTGTGATTGATGATATTCTAAATCTTACTTCTAAGTTTTCTTTTAAGCCTCCTGATCCTCCTCCTTCGCCTCCTTCTTCGCCTTCGTCTTCGTCTTCTCTTGCGTTTACGAAGAAGCCGTCTTCTTCGCCGCCGCTTTCGCAACCTGTATCGTAAGCCACCTGAGAGGGAACAGTTAACAAGGTTGTCAAGCACACAGACGGTCGATATCAGCGCTGGCACATCAAGCAACCTTGAGATTCCTTTTTTCTTTCCGAACTTGAAAACATGTTTAACTACCAGCCCTCTAGAAAAATCGGATCGTAGTTTTACAAATGGCTTTTCGGGACTTTAGAGAGATAGGCCCCTGGTCCGGATCGAGAACTATGTATTTCTCGTAAGTTGTGAAATTACTCAAGTGAGTAAAAAAATCTTAGCATGGTCCATGCGCGGTGCAAGGGCGTGGGAAAAGTACCTTACACTGACGGAGCATAGACCAATGATTCTATAGACAAGACGCCACCAAGCCGTGATTAATCCCATGCACCAAAACACGGAAACTCTATTCCCTAATCTTTGTTCTTTTACGCTCTATTCGAGTTTAAAGTGCGACAGTGACGACAACAAGGTCACTAGTTTACGGTCGCTGTCTAATGACTCGATAATTTTAGATGAAGCTTGTATCTCTCAAACGAAGTCCTTCACTGATGCGAATAAAGCACATATAGGGGGAATAAAGATCCTTCTTTCTCTTGTGGATTTCCTTTGACTCAAGCGTAGTTCATGTGGTAGGCCACAGGTTCTCATTTACCATTCCTTAAAATAACAAAAAGCTGCAGCTAACTATCTCGTACAAAATTCATTAACACACGGCGCTTCATGATTACGAACAGTTAAAAGATAAAATTGCCCTTCTTTTAAAAGTATGAACGGTACATTGCTTATAGTGCTTGTAAACAGACTAGGATAACTTATACCTAAAAGATACACAGGTCTTGAAGACGTCACAACGAAAAATTAAGGCTATTTATTTATACTGTTACATGTCATCCCCTCCGGCTGTCGCTGTATTCTCTGCGAGGCTCTTCGCGGGGCGGGAAGCGATTTCGCGGGCCGAGCGAGAGTTCCCCCTCTTTCTCGCTTGCCCCACAAAGAGAGAGCCTGCTCGCAGACTAGTGGCTGTAGTGACGTCTTAACTTGTACGCCTCTCAGGCGGAAGCGCGAGTTCAGACCTCCCGGGAAGTTCAGACGTTCCACCCGGCTGGTAGTTAATTATTGCAATTCACACATCTTCAAGAATATGCCGTCAAAATCATGCAATTTTAAAAAATGAAAGTTTACCCGTGCGCAAGAAATTTGCAACGGGAAAAAAAAAACAGTCAGAGGATGGAAGTTTTTATAAACTTGTGGCCGTCGGTACGAGTAATTAACAAAGATGCCGAAACGGTGTAAATTCTCTTTCTGTTTAGAAATATCGAGACACTGTTCGCCTACAAATGGAAAAGTAAATGTATGTTTCGTAGTTAAATATTAAAAAGTTAATTCAATTAAATATTTCACGTCTCTTTATGGCGAACGGCGAGCGACAAAGATAGCTACCTAACATATATTTAACTTTTTTAACATTTAACTACCTTTATGCTAATCCGTCACTTACGTTTTCGACCTAGACGTCCTCTTCGTCTTCTTGTCACCTTTACTCTTCTCCAGCGTTTCTTTCGTCGCAGCAAGTACCGGCGTCCTCGTCTTTTAATCGAGTACCTGCGCCGCCCTTTCCTTATATACCTCGTCACACGTCTGATGATCCTCCTTGGTCTTTTGCCAATATAAATAAGCCACCTTCCCCGGAGGAATTTCACAATGCGAGGGACACCCTTGAATCGTAACTTGAATATCCACCTGAAGTAAACTTTGCTCCTTCCCAGTCGTATGTAGTACCCTTTCCTGCGGTGCTTAAACACCCTCTTCATATTTCTTCCATAACGAACAAACCATCCAGTGCGTTTGCGAAGGATGGGATGAGACCTGCCTCTTACCTTCACAGTGCATCGTCCTCTGCGTAAGCCACGAATTTGATATCTTCGCTTTCTATACTTTACGGTGTAACGCAGCCCATAATTCATCCGATAGATTTTACGCCTGTATGATACCATTACAGGCTGTCTCCCTTGAAGAGAGAGAAAATAAACGATCGAGTTAAGTTGTCTTCAAAATTCGAAAATAGCCAAAATGATATCGGTCCGGTTTCGCTTCAACAGACGGAGTAGCAAGACTTAAAACATCTTACTTCCCCATTTCACGAAATAGGGGCTATTCTTACGCTACAATCTAAACACAGCTGAGTAATATAATTCTGCTTACAACGTAATTTGGTAACGACTCTCACAAAATGCAGCATACCCGCATATGCAAGCAATTTTGATCAGATCGGTTATAGTCATTTAGTTAGTTTGTTCCTTTGTTTGTTTCTTTGTTCATTTGCTTATCTGTTTGTCACTTAATGGAGGTCGACTAGCAATAGAGTTATTTCAGTAGAGTTATGACTTAGAGTTAGAGTTAACGACTGCCAAAATTCTGAATTCAACATTCTGGAAAGCCAAAATTAAATGAACCGACTTGACTCTTAAATCATGGTTTAGACCTAATCACTAAACTTAACGTTAACCCTTCCAAAATCATGAATTCAGGATTTTGGAGGCTTAACTCTAACTTTATAAAAGTAACTCCATAAAAATAACTCTATGAATAGCCGTCCCCCACTTAACACTGAAAGTTATTCGCCACCAAAAAGCGGAACGCCTCAGGCATGTTGAGTATACAGTGCGATTGCGAACAACCGCTGTATTACCAATACTCAATAGATTGGAGTACGAGTCCGACTACGAGTACGAGTTTTCCCTACTGAGCACGCGCATTAGGTTTCGAGGTCGAAATTTTTCCAAGTGCGCGTGCTCAGAACGAAAAACCTACTCGTACTCCAATCTAAAGGTCCCTATTGTCTTGATGAGGACGGCCACACTAATATGAAGGAATTCCTTCAGCACAATTGGCTGCGGATTAAAAGTTTGAGTTCTGGGAAAGCACTACACTGAAACTTACTTCGCCGTCGTTTCCATCGCCGAATTCGTCTCCTCTTCCTGCGTTGTCGACGTCTTCTTCTGCGTTTTCGTGTCCTTCTCCTTCGTCTTTTCCTTTGTCTTCTTCTTCGTCGCCGGTCACGTCGACGTCGACGTCTTTGCCTTCTGCTAACGCCTGAACGCAAACGGGAGGTAAATACATGTTTGTGTGTGATCATTTCCGCGGCCGATCTCGGTAAGCGGGATAGAAAATTTCCTAAATAAACACTTCAGCCCGGTTACCGGGAGGCTCTTTTCCCCCAACTATGCATGTCTTAAATGAAATGATATGTGAAATGAATCATATATTGAACTGCGGATATGAAATCAAGTGAAGTTATGATCCTCACAGTTATGGACGCAATTTAGCAATTGAGTAGAGAAGCCTGAAAAAATTCAGGACTTCAACGGGATTTGAGCCTGACTTGTGTGTATTTTTAGTTATTCGGTCTCCATTTGGCGGCTTTTTCACCTCCGTCCATAACCGGGCTGAAATTTCCCATATGAACAGAGGAGCAAATTCATCGCAGTTACCGGGTTCATATGAATACGCACTCAATCAAAAGTGCTGCACACCGGCTTGAAAACCCATTTTTACGAAAGATGTCTGAGTATTTTGCTATCAGTGTTGCAAAGTTTTAATGCCCACAATGTGAGGATTTTCCGGAAAAGCCATAATGTCTCTTTTTTTAACACAACGAACGACTTTCGTCAGTCTTATTCAGCTATCAGTGCAGAAATGTGTTCCAGAACGAGCGCGCTTTAAAGTGCCTATCACCTTAAAATACTTTTCCGTTACAATAATTCTCTGCAATTGTCACAAACATATTCTTTTGCTTTAGAAACCTTTTCCTACAGATCCGCTGATTTACACGCTCTCAAAAGTTGGAAAAACCAGCTGTAACTTGATTTACGACCGAGCAAGTAAGGGGAATGGGTTCAATACCGGGTTGACGTCACAAAGTACTTTGCATTGGGATTGTTCATTGTTCAACAGCGATGCAAAGTAGTTTTGTGACGTCAACCCGGTATTGAACCCATTCCCCTTCCTTGCTCGGTCGCGGATCAAACTATGTCCAGATTTCCCACCTTTGGAAACCAGTAAAAAATGCGAGTCTTCAGTAAAAAGGTTGTAGAGCAACAAAATGTGTTTGGGAAAAGTGCAGAGAATTATTGTAGCGGAAAAGTATTTTGAGGTGATAGACACTTTAATGTTTGCCTATACCTCTTGCACAAAAGGACAAACACCGTCACGCTGAATTGACTCGGTAGTATGCTGCCTATGAGTTTATGCTGACACATTACGAGTTTAACTTCTTTTGTAATTATAGGCGATGCCTGGTTCACCTTGTCAAGGTTTTGTTTTCCTGTAAGGCCATGCTTCAGAGTTTTATTCTGAGAAGTTTGAGTTTGAAATGAATTGGCCACGGTTGCATTCGACTACCGAGATAGAACCTATGGACAAGTTCCCAATGGAGTTTTTTTCGCGCGGTGCTGGCTTGGTCACGATGCGTTACTGTATTTTGACACAATAAGGCCAAGAATGGTGTTGACCAGTTTGTAGAAAAAGGTAAACGGCACTTCGAGATAGCTGCGGAGATGCCCTTGCCAATTTAACAAATCGTATACTTAGACGATACCGTGAGAAAACCATCCTCCGACGGATTACGGAGCGAGCTAACCGTATGTGTGTAACTGGTAGGGCCTTCGTAGTGTTTCACAAAACCTGACAGGCTAACCATCCTTAGTCCATTGCTTAGGCCTAAATTGTGCGTATGACTTATCGACTATTTCGGAGTATGCCGTGACGACTTCCCAGAAAAATATTAACCCCTTACTAACCGAGCGCGAGGGCCGCACTGGGGAATATTGGCCCGAGGTCGTAACAGTACGGACCTAGCGCAGCGACGTCCGTACATAAACGACCGAGGGCCGATATTCTCCAGTAGGACTCCAGCAAGCTCGGTTAGTAAGTAGTTTTAGTTTATTACATGGCAACTGGGTTATGCTTTTTGTGTTCTACTAAAACACATTTCAGGTCACTTTGCATTCAAGGGGCTTCCACTGTAACATGTTTTTAATGACGTGAGCATCTCAGAAAGAACAAGCTACCACGAGTTTGCGAAGAATGGAGCATTTACACGCTTTCTTTTCGCAGTTTTAGTTGCAAATTTTAAATGCGCCGACTTTCGAAACAAAAATACACAAGACCATAACCGTTTCCATGGAGACGGTCCGCATGGCAAAATCCGACCACAAAAGAACCAATCAGAATTCTCGGATTTACCTCAAGACTACTTGCCATTAATTTAATAAATTGGTGCATTCCTTCACAAGTAGGTTTCCCTCAATTGAAACCATACTTACGTCTTCGTACACGCCGAGGTCGCCTGGCCTTGCTCCACCTTCCTTTATACCCTTGCACTCTGTACATCCCTCTTCGTTTTCTCACCAACCGCCTACGTCCTTTCCAACGAATATAGCGTTTTACACCCACCGACAGCTTCGTCCACTTTCGGTTGATTTTAGCACGCCATCTACCCAGCCGTCGGACCAATGGATGCCGCTTTCTTTTGTATCTCAACACGAAGCGCACCCGGCGAAGCCAAAACCATCTCTTACCCCTTGCGTAATACCACCTTGCTCCACGTCGCTTTAATCGGCGAAGCCTTCCTCCAATCCGTACCTTCCATCGCCGTCGTCTTACTATCACACTGTAGCGTCGTTTTCCCCAGATGAGCTGTATCCTTCGGTTAACATTACCAATTAGGTTCTTCCTTTTTCCTCTTACAATAACGATCCGTTTTCTTCTCCTTATTCGACAGATTCGACGCCCGTAGCGGATAAACGTGCCACCTTGGCGAGAAAGAATATGATCTTTTGTGAGGGTTAAGATATTGCAAAACACTTGTGCCGACGTGCTCGACGCAGGGTTAGTGTTAAACCGGGTTTAATACCATGACAGCCTATAGGTTTTAATCGGACTTCCATAAACAACTTGGCCCTGAAGTATCACTAGACTATAGAGGCATGGAAGCGTACCCCAAATTATTTGCAACGATGGTTCAAGACTCTGTTTGTCTTTAAGTTACGTTTTCGCCTAAGTTCAATTCTTTTTAGAACTTGTTTATATTCTTTATATTTTTAGGCATTTTGACTGGATTTGTGAAAGATTTTCGGTCTCACAACGCAGAATGGATTCTTTGGTTGTTCTTTTCTCAACTTATATTTGTTCCAACTCACGTCTCCTCAGCCTCCCTCTTCGTCTTCTTCGAAGCCGCTTTCGCCGTTGTCGACGACGACGTCGCCGTCTTCTTCGTCTCCTGCGCCGTCTGCGCCTCCTGCGTCTCTTTCTTCGTCTGCGCCGCTTTCGTTTTCGTTGTCGAATTCGTTTGCGACGACTACGTCTACCAACTGAAACCACAGGTTCAAAATAGCTCGTTTTAGTTTATTATATTCAATGCCGATGATGTGAACAACTAGAATAAGATCATCGTTATTCGTTATTGCCATTGTCATCGCTGTCATCATGCAGTGCCTGTTAGTTCATCTAAGTGAACACATTTCTAATTTGCGCTGACTTTCAGAGCTTAGCACTGCCGACGCTACGGGAGAAAGCAAGTGGATACACATCTTGAACGAGGAAATGCGGTTACGAATGAGAATAAATGTAAACAGCTTTTAGCATAAACATATCGGCTAAGATTTCTTATTTTTCCACTTTCAAAAATCAATTTAACCGCGAGATGGTATTCCCACACGTGCTAAAAGGGTTTCGTCCACTCAGGGAGCACTTCCGGCACTGTTTTCTTAAATGTGCGAAAAGCGTTTCCTCCAATCAGAGAACACCTTATTACCTATCTCAATACGTATATAATGCACAAACTTCACAATTGGAAAATGCTTTTGGACAATACTTACGCACTCAATTGTTTTCACAACACTCACTCGCTCCCAAAGCCTTGCTCGTTCGTTTTGTGAAACTGACAAATGCGTGCATAAATACGACAAGTACATAGTCAGCCTTCTTTTACTGATGAAGAAATCTATACGTATACAAGGTTTGTGTACTATTCGTTACATTTCTCGTGAAGAATTAAAATTACGACACTAAGATGTGTTTCACTTTCTTCCAAGAAAGTGTCGCGAACATAGATACATAAGAGGAAAAGAGTCTGAGAACATCCTCACTTCCTTCTACTGCTGAGCGGAAGTAGGATAGGATCGAACTACTGAGCGGAACAAGGATTTGACCAGAGTATGCCAGCGTCACTTAGCAGAAAGATGAATTAGCTCTGGCAAGACTCCTGTAGCTTAGTAGTAATGCATCCCGAAGGGAAATTGCAAGATCATATAGGTTTGCATGCACACGTTACTTTACAGAAAAACACATCAGTGTATTCCTTCACCAGCAAGTTTCCTTCTTCAATTGAAATCATACTTACCCCTTCGTCCTCGATAACGCCGAGGTCGTCTGACCTTAATCCATCTTCTATTTTTCCCGCGCACGTAAAAGACCCCTCTTCGTTTTTTCACCAACCGGCTACGTCCTTTCCAACGAATATAGCGTTTTACACCCACCAACAGCTTCGTCCACTTCTTTTTTATTCTAAAACGCCATCTACCACGTCGTCGGACCAATGGACGCGGCTTTCTCTTGTACTTCAACAGGAAGCGCACCCGGCGAAGCCAAAACCATCTCTTACCCCTGGCGTAATACCACTTTCCTCCACGTCGCTTTAATTGGCGAAGCCTTCGTCCAATCCGTACCATCCATCGCCGTCGTCTTACTACCACACTGTAGCGTCGTTTTCTCCAGATGAGCTGTATCCTTCTGTTAACATTACCAATTTGCTTCTTCTTTCTTCCTCTTATAAGAACAAGCCGTTTTCTTCTCCTTATTCGACAGATGCGGCGCCCATAGCGGATAAACTTGCGACCTGTGCGAAAAAGAATGAAACTTTTTACATGGCGTAAATGCTTGAAGGTTCAGTCTGGTTTAATTTGTGAAACTAAAATAAGTAAATAAATTAAATCAAGAAATAAGAAAATGGATCAGCCTATTTAACCAACTTTTAGCATGACGTGCTAAAGTACACCCCATGAGTGTCACGAAAACTCAAAATAATTACAGCCACTGATATCAAATATTCAATAAATATTCCACAGAATGATAGTGGTACGTAATAGTTTCATTCATAATCTATCAGTTTTTCCAGGCCACAGGTTGTATCCATGTATAATGTCGTAGCAAACCAGAAACGTGAAATGCGTTTTGACATCCATTGGCGTGTCGGTAGAAGCGCAAGTAAGGTAGAATTCGAATGATGGTCTATTTCGTTTTCCACCACGTCACGCCTTTGCTGACACACGATACTTACATTCCTTAACTCCCCCAACTGATCCGAAGGAAGTTTTGCAGTTTTGATAACAGTCTTCTAGCAAATTTTGCAATTTTATCCAGTTGTGCCCTAAAGGTGGTCACTAGGAGGAAGCCACCAGAAAACCCCTGTGGGAACGAGAATTTCAAATCTGTACATTGAAAAGGTGTACTACTTACGTCGCCGCCTTATTCGCCGCTTTATTCGTCGTCGTCTTCGTCTTTGACGGCGTTTCAGTCGTCTCCTTCTCCTGCGTCTTCGCCGCCTTCTTCGTAACTTTCGTCTTCTTCTACGTCGTCTTTTTGCCCTCCTTGACACACCTGCACAATTTGGGACATAAGCCTTTGTTTGTTTTCACTTCAGAGAAAAAGAACGACGAACAGAGATGACAAGTTAAATTAAGAGCAGAAGTTGTTAAGACTTAACGAAGATGTCATCATAAAATGACTACCATGTTGGACAAAATATGCAACTTCCCAACTCGAAAAACCCGTTTGGCTCGAAATTATTTACCATTAAATTGTTTTCGACTATTAATTCAGTGCGATTGTCGTTACCAAAGTTGATTTTGTTTTCTAAATTTCAGACCAGAGATTATGTTCTAGAAGTTACTTTCGACGGAAACCCGCTTGTCTACATCAGCAACAGAAAGACTACCAGGAAGTCTAGAAACCTTGATGCCGGAGGACATGGTTGACTGAAAAAGACCTTTTCACGGACGTCATAAACTATTGCTTTACTTTCCAATTCTCTACTTTACTTTATTTTGCAAACAAATCGGTCTTGTTACTGCAGAGTATAGAAAGGAGATTATTCATGGTAAAATCAGGGCTTAAGGACCCAGTATTGCCCATTATGCTTCACGCGCATCTGTTGTTGTTTGGTTTTCACAGAAGCGAGGCGTCTATTTTTTTCGATTAATCGCAGTGCGCAGTGCATAATGGGCAATACTGGGTCTTTAAAGTAACCTCGTCTACTCTTACGCTGGTGGCCAGAACTATAACATGTGGACATCCCTACTTATAGGCTCCGGTCGTACAATATTAGTAGGCACTGTTCTTTGAACCTCTATCATCGTCACAAGCGAATCTACTTACGTCGGCCCCGTCCTTTACGCCGAGCTAATCTTCGTCTTCTGTATCTCCTTAGTCTTCGTCTTTTTCGCCTGAAATAGCGCCTTATTCTTCCTAATACTCTTCGACGCCTGCGCCGACGTCTGCGCAAACGTTGTCTTCTTCTTCTTTGAATGCGTTTGCGACTGAAAGGACCTGTAACCCAGTTAAAAAGTCATCAGTCATCGCTTTTTTCTTCTCTGGCAACACAAGCCCACGCGGAGCAGTTTTAGGATTTTTATCACTACGCTGGGAAATTGGCCAAAAGCTCTCACTTTCACAACCAATCAAAGGCAAACTAAACCAATTATTACATAGTGGCACGTGTTTTTTCAAACTTAACGCCAGCTATATCGTGCATGGAATATGACTCGAGTTGTGATTGGCCCTCTTCAATTCTATTGTTCCGAGAAATATATTACGGGATACCCAGGAAGCAAATACATTCAGCTTGTGGATGCAACTTTGGTTTCATTTTCAAAATCTTCAAACCATTTCGATTTTTACATCCTTTGTCTCACACAACTATTTATATGAGACAATGAATTCGTAGGAATTAATCCGGTTTGAAAAAATGTTGAAAAAAAATGTTAAAAAAAAAATGTTGAAAAAATGTTTGAATAAAAATCAAATTTATACCAAAACAAGTAGGCATTTGCCCCCTGGGCATTCCATAATATCTTTTTCAGAACAATAGAATTCAAGATGGCTGCCGTGTTGGACAAAAGGTCGACTGTCTACCTTTCTTGCAACTGGCCAAAGCAATGAATTTTGTTTAGGTTTTATGACAATGTAAGACTCAGTGGAAACGACTCTGCCATTTACTTTCTAATCTCTACTTTTGCAAGACTACGTTATCATAAAAGAACAAGGAGTTCTGTTTTTTGTTCTTTTGTACTTTATATGTGTTCTCGTTTTGAGAAACCAAGGAGTTCTGGGCCGAGTTGTTCGAAGCAAGGTCAGTGCTAATCCCGGATAAATACCATGACAACCAGTAGGATTTAATCGGACTTAACCCAGGGTTAGCGCTAACCCGGCTTCGAACAACTCGGCCCTGATAAGCAGGGAATCGATATAACCACGGTTTTTTTGATACACGTGCCTAGTCCCGTAGTGATGGTACAATCCCATTATCTCTTGGCTAGTCTCAATGCACTGACACAGACAAATAGAAGACTTGGGACCTAAAGCAGCCACGACGGTCAAAGTCATTTCGCCATCGAAAAAAACTTGCGATATATCAAGTAATCTCATTCAGATGGCACAATGTCGGAACTTGGTATAGGAACGGCGATCAAATAACGATACACATTAACCCTTTCACTCCCGATAGTACCAATTATAGATTTTACTCTGTCTAACGCCAGCCGATTTTGCTAGTCAATGAGGGACCCCTTAACCAGGAAAGGGTTACGGGGTTGTTTACATGGAGGGAGGAAGATCCTATTAATGGGAAGAACCTGAGAAGCGCATCATCCTAGAGTCATATGCTCCGTCTATTCAGTTTACACGCTAAAAGCTGTACCTGACCCAAGCGCTAGGAAGATCCTGGCGACATGTAAACTACCTTCTCTTGGAAGGTCCCAGTAGGAGGCACAAAAACATGGCGGTGGCTGGGCGTTGGGCTGTTTTATTTTTCCAATTACTTGAAGATAGAACGCCACCGTAAAGGAAACTTCTGCATGTAAACCAAACGAAAACTTGCTTGGCCTTGCAGGATCTTCCCATGTGCTAGGATTTCAGATTTACTAAAATGTAAATTCAGTTCTACGACTGATCTAACTAGACAATGGTGAGAGTACTCACGGAGACGTTTCACAATCAAACGAAGGCTCCTTCCACTCTTAGACCTGAAAACGAATGCTTTTCCTTTTCGTCTTACTGTCGTTATTCTTCTTCCTCGTCGGAAGTAACGGATAGATCTCGTCCCAACACGTATCCGGCGACCTCTGTAAGGCATGATCAATCCACGACCACGCTTTCTTATGGGGATATATCTTCTGAAAGTTCTCGCCAACAAGCGAACACGTCTGATCCGAACCCAACGCTTCAAGTACCTGTAAAACCATTTTTTCCCACGGATGAGTCTACGAAGGCGTCGTTTTATTCGCACGAACCACAAATTACGTCTTCTTATCATCACCCGGTATCTACCACGGACGTACACCTTTATTCTGCGGATGATTTTAACTCTGCCTCCTACACGGTAGGTGAACTTCCGAGTTCTTCTTAGTGTATAACGTTTTCTTCGGTAATACACCACTCTTTTTCCTATTAACAACAACAACAACAATAACTTTATTCACTGTACTCGACTTGCCTATTTTACATCTAGAAAATAGTACAGAAAAGAATAGAATACTGGCCGCCTGGAATAACCATAGGGGCTAGTAGAATCAGGCAGCCAAAGGATCAAAAATAGGTATTTTATGAGATAAAAGCTTACAAGAAGATCTTTCTAGAAACACTATAAGGATCGGTCACAGCCACTGATCAACGTTATTGTTTTGTTTTGTTTTTTCCCTCCGCTTACGCCTGGATGGGCGAATTTTGATTGGCGACGCCAAAGTCACCGTAAAGCATAGCTGAACGTTGACGTTATTTTTGCCTTTCAAGTCCACCGAGCTTCTATCTTTTTCACTGGTAGTTATCAGTGCAATGGACATCACAAAGCAGACCTTTTGCGCAAAGCTCCACCTCGTCGATTTCTCGGGTGGTTCTAGCGGTCTGCAAGCAGTTGCGGTGAAAAAAACAAAGTAATTGGTTTGTCGGAGATTAAAGCTTAGGGTTCCTTTATTTCCCAAATTAATGAAAGAAAGTGAAGTCAGCAACTGAATTCAGCTAAAATTCTAGTGTAATTTCTCACTCGCTCACAGTCTCCTGTGCAAATTTTGACTTAATTCCATGATGCGTTTGGCATCTGTGAGTAATGCTTTAAAAGCTATATAGCTCCTACCGAGTTTTTTGTTTGTTTGTTTGTTTGTTGTTGTTTTTTTTTACTTACGTATTCTTCGTCTACGCCTTCTTCTTCGTCTACGAGCAATTTTTCGTCGCTTTCGCCTTTGTTGTCGTCGCCTTCTCCTCCGCCTTCTTCGCCGCCTTCTCCTTCCTGTGAACAGAAGATGAAAACGACGACCACAACTTAAGTCGTTAGTCTCTTCTGAATTCAGAATGCACCGTCCTATTCAGACTCAATGGTTGGTAAGCAAGAGGTGGCAAGTGTCATGATTAACCCATTGTCGGACCACCAACCCGGGCCGCAAGCATTCCAGCGCCTTTGTAAATGAAAGTATTTTTGAACTGAAGAAATGATCCTCACACTTTCTGGACAATTTAAGCAATTGTCTCACATATGCACTTGAAAAATTCAAGTGACTCCAACGGGATTCGAACCCACGACCTCTGCGATGCCGGTGCAGTGCTCTTACCAACTGAGCTATGAAGCCACACAGTTGAGAACAGGTCAATTTGTTTGGCTCATGCATGTTTTCCCGTGAAAGGAATGATGAATGAAAAAAATGAAATCAAATTGCAGCGAAATTAGAAGCGTGACTGGCGGCAGGGGTCAGCGGTCCTGCCCTGCAGGAGTTATTTCCCGCCCCGCCCCCCTCTTTCGCCCCAATTGCGCGCTGTCGCTCCTTTAAACAAACGCCTGTCACGTATACAGGCTAAGTTTTTAGCATTCTTGAGAGAGGAAATCCCTTACGCTGACATTCTTCGGATTTCATCACTGAGGAAGGTCAACGCGGCCTTGTAACAATAAAGTGAGGATGTTTTCGAAGTTTCTCCTGGAAACTGGCACTGAGAGGGATTTAGCTAATCAGGTAGTGTCGCGAACTCAATAATGAGCAGCGTTCTAGCTTTAGCTTTCTCAAGTAAATATAGGTTTGCTTTAAGCCTGCGTATGTGGTTTTTGCTATCGTAACGAACAAAGAACTGAACAGTGACACCTGTGAGTTTTGTATGCATTTGTGTTCTTATTGATCTTAAATTTCGTCGTAATATTGCCATAGTACAGTGCTGTGAATCCACAGTACAACGACATTGTTATTAGGAATTTTACGTTCATCATCAGGACAGGCGCAGAAAACAAATAACGTTAATTTGCTAAATATGGTCCAATCATATTCCCTTTACTTGTGTACATAGATATAGGCTTAGTTATTTCTCCTTGTCTCGCCTTTGGGGAAACTTGAGAATAGCAACTCACCTCTCCCCGTTCACTAGATATTGTAAACAGAGCTGCTTAAATTTAAATAAGTAGCTCTTCTTGAAAGGAAAAGAGAGCTCTTACATTTCTGGTCTCTATATGAAAGACAAAATTACAATGTAAACTTACGTCGCCTTAAGCGTCTTCTCTTTCTCCGCCCTGAAAGACAATGAACTCAAAACTTACACAATAGGCAATTTGATCGGTCATTCCTTGTGATATTTATTTATTTTTGAAAAATTTGCAAATCTCTCCCTTGCAGTCGGTCGAAAAACGACAAATACGCCACATTAAATTAAAGAATATCGTGATACAGAATCGAAAAGAAATAAATAACTTGATACAAAGATAGAAGAGATATTTGGCTGGCAGACTCCCACAAACCTTTTTTACAAGAAGCCTCTCAAGGAAAATAGAAAATTACTTAACACATGTACATTGTGTTGCGAAGAAATGTTTCACCAACGTTGAGCAACCCTGACCAACAAAGCTCGCGCACGATGTTGGACGCTCATTCGAGAGCACAGCTTATATGAGGACGATGCTCTTTTAATCACGGTAAACGTAGAGCAGAATGACATGGTCATTGTCGGACTAAAAGCCTCTCGGGCGACAGGTCACTGTTACCGAACTTCAATATTTATGATTATTATTGATGAGACAAAAAAAGCTTACCTCGATATCTGCGTCCTCTTCGTCGACGAGCTGAACAACGAATCAAACAAACATGAGAAAGTGGCAAAACAAAAGACAGATATTTGGCTGGGAGACTTCTAAAATCCACAACGTTTTTACAAGAAGTCTCCAAGGGACAACAGAAAAATGACTTAATACATGTACATCGTGTAGTGAAGAAATGCTTGATTCCTGAGGAAACCTGGCCAACACAACTCGCGCACGATGTACGTTGGAAGAAAATGTTGTTCAGCCGGGGCTCAAGAGTCGCATGATGATTCCTAAAAGAGGGTCTCCAGCAAAACTTCTAACTCGGGCTCACTTTCAGCGTGGGCCATTAAAAAGGTACTCCTCTGAATTAAACCTACGCTTTGCCTCACGTAGTAATGAAAGAAAAACAGGGAAACGAACAACTGAGAATTTCAACTGACATTCCAATCAACGATGGGCAGCGCATAACGAACGTTTTTTAACTCGCCATGAAATATTAATTTAAAATTACTAATCAAAATCAACTTACGTCGCCGCCGAACGATCCTCCTAATTCGACCAGGGCGGCCTTTCCTGATGATCCTCACTCTTCTTTTGCCAATCAGCTTTACTCTAACTCTTCGTCTGCGGACGCGTATACTGCAACGTACACGGCGCCTTACGCGTCTCCATCGTTTCTTTCGTCTTACGTACCACACCTTCCGGCGCCGTCTTATCCGAACTCTGCGTCGCCTTAATCTTAAAATCAGCCTTACACCCTTTATTTTCCTCCATTTTCGTCGTCTTTTCAAATACCACTTGCGACCAAATCTTCTCAGACCGCACCATTTCCTTCTAATGCGCACTCGCCATCGTCGTCCAAAGCGCTTAATTCGTCGTAGCTTTCTGTTGATAGAAATCCTTAACTTTCTCCTAAACCGCCGGATAGGCTTCTTACGGAGTCCAAAGTAGTATTTCCTTCTTATTCGCACACGGCGTCGTCTTCCAAGATAGCGGATATATTTCCTACCTGGGTTAACAAAAAAAGCACATTTGTTACTAGAATACATGTTATTGCCTGCGATAGCAACAAGCCAGTGGGTTATTTCAAACCAATGGGCAATACAGAGGGACTCCACTATGATAAATTGTGTCGGACTTGCGCCAAGTTTAAACCAAAACGGAAGGATACATGTTTCGTTCGGTATAGAGAAAAGATTCGGCTTACCATAAACGGTTACCATGAACCAACTGAAGAGTTCATGGAAACCATTCAGCGCAAATTATGCAAATTGCTACGAAATTAGAACCTTGATGGGCGACAGGAGGCAGGGGTCTTGCCAGGGACAAGTTATCCCCACCCTCTTTCGCCCCAATCATGCGCTGTCGCTCGCTTAAATAAACGCCTGCTACGTACACAGGCTAAGTTTTAGCATTCTTTAGTGAGCAAATCCCCTTAGGCTGACATTCGTCGGATTTCATCACTGAGGGAGCTCAACGCGGCAGTGTAACAATAAAGTGAGGATGTTTTGGAAGTTTTTCGTGGAAATAATCACTAAGCTGCAATTACCTAGTCAAGTTCCGTCGGGACTTAATAATGAACAGTGTTCTAGCTTTAGCTTTCTCAACTAAATAAAGGTTTGCTCTAAACCTGTCCATGTGTCTTTTTTAATCGTATCAAAGAAAGAACTGAACAGCGACGCCGGTGAGTTTTGTGTGGATTTGTGTTCTTATTGATCTTAAATTTCGTCGTAATATTGCCAAAGTCCTGTGGATCAACAGTACAATGACATCGTGATTAGGAATTTTATGCTTATCATCAAAACAGCAACAGAAAACAACTGACCTCAATTTGTTAAACATGGCCCAATCATATTCACTTTATCTTTGTATACATAGAGATGGACTCATTTCCCTTGAATCCCTTTGGGGAAAATCGTGAATACCAATTCTGCTCACCCCGTTCACTAGATAGTCTTACCAAAGCTATTTAAATTTGAATAAGTAGCTCCCATTGAAAAGAAAATAAAGCTCTTGCGTTATTGGTCTCCATGAAAGACAAAATAGAAAAGTTAACTTACGTCGCCTGAAGCGTCTACCCCTTCTTCGCCCTAAAAGACAATGAACGCAAAACTTACACAACACGCATTTTGATTGCTCATTCCTTATGATCTATTACTTATTTATTTACTTATTTATTTAATTATTTTTAAAAAATTTCCCAAGTAATGATTACAAATACACCGCATTTCATTGAAGAATATACAGAACGAAAAGGGAATAAATTCATTAATACAAACTTAGAAGACATATTTGGCTGGCAGACTTCCACAAACCACAACGTTTTTATAAGAAGCCTCCCATGGACAATAGAAAAAGGACTTAATACATCATGTACATTGTGTTGCAAAGAAATTTTTGATCGTTGAGCAGCCCTGGCCAACAAATCTCGCGCACGATGTTGGACGCTTATTCGAGGGAACAGCTCACTTGAGCATCACGCGGTGAAGGTACAACGAAATCACATGCTCATTGTCGGCCTAAAAACGTCTCGGGGAAAATTTCACTGGTACCAAAGTTCAATGTTTATGATTACTATTGAAGAAACAATATTTACGATCATTATTGATAAAACAAAAAAATTAACATTACCTCGATATCTGCGTCCCCTTCGTCCACGAGCTGAAACAACGAATTGATTAAACATGAGAAAATGGCAAAACAAATAGGAGATATTTCGCTGAGAGATTTCCAAAAGTCACAGCCTTTTTACAAGAAGCCTCCCAGGGACAACAGAAAAATGACTTAACACATGGACGTCGTGTTGCGAAGAAATGTTTGATGGTTAAGCAACCCTGGGCAACACAGCTCGCGAAGCATGTACGTTGGAAGAACGTACATCGTGTTTCATCGTTTAGCCGGGGATAAGGAGTCGCGTGATGACTCCTAAAAACAGGATTCCCACAATTCTTCTAACTCGGGCTCACTTTTAGCGTGAGCCATTAAAAAGGTACTCCTCTAAATTAAACCTACGCTTTGCCTCACGTAGTAATGAAAGGAAAACAAGGAAACGAACAACTGAGAATTTCAACTGACATTCCAATCAACGATGGGCAGCACATAACGAACGTTTTTTAACTCGCCATGAAATATTAATTTAAAATTACTAATCAAAATCAACTTACGTCGCCGCCGAACGATCCTCCTAATTCGACCAGGGCGGCCTTTCCTGATGATCCTCACTCTTCTTTTGCCAATCAGCTTTACTCTAACTCTTCGTCTGCGGACGCGTATACTGCAACGTACACGGCGCCTTACGCGTCTCCATCGTTTCTTTCGTCTTACGTACCACACCTTCCGGCGCCGTCTTATCCGAACTCTGCGTCGCCTTAATCTTAAAATCAGCCTTACACCCTTTATTTTCCTCCATTTTCGTCGTCTTTTCAAATACCACTTGCGACCAAATCTTCTCAGACCGCACCATTTCCTTCTAATGCGCACTCGCCATCGTCGTCCAAAGCGCTTAATTCGTCGTAGCTTTCTGTTGATAGAAATCCTTAACTTTCTCCTAAACCGCCGGATAGGCTTCTTACGGAGTCCAAAGTAGTATTTCCTTCTTATTCGCACACGGCGTCGTCTTCCAAGATAGCGGATATATTTCCTACCTGGATTAACCAAAAAGGCACAGTTGTTAATAGAATAAGTGTTACTGCCTGCGAAAGCAACAAACCAATGAATTACTTCAAACCCGGCAATGGGCGTTAGAGAGGGACCCACTATCATAACTTGTGTTAGACTTGCGCTTTAAACCAATTCGGCCAGATATGTTTCTTTAGGTATAGAGAAAATACTCGGGCTACGATAACCATGAACCAATTGTTAAGATTTCATAAAAAACACTTTGAGCGCAATTATGCAAATTGAGTTGAAGAAATGATCCTCAGACTTTCTGGACAATTTAAGCAACTGTCTGTTATATGCACGTGAAAAATTCAAGTGACTCCAACGGGATTCGAACCCACGGCCTCTGAAATGCCGGTGCAGTGCTCTTACCAACTGAGCCATGAAGCCACACAGTTCAGAGCAGGTCAATTTGTTGGGCTCATGCGTGTTTTCCCGTGAAAGGAATGATGAATGAAAGAAATGATTATGAAGTGCGGGTTAGAAATGAACGTAGTATTACTATAAAGGCGTTTTTGAACGACGTACGTCAACCGGAAGTGGACCTCTCGTATTCTTCGGCAGTGATTTCAATCAAATTTTCTGGCAAATCGTCGTTATAAGAGTAAAGATGCTGAGCAGTGCAAATCTGGAATCGTCAAGGCTGTTTGAAACGAAAGCGCTTTATTTCCGGTTGACGTACGTCGCTGAGAAAACGCCTTTGCTTAAGCTCCCTATTATTAACGTTAGAAATGAACGTATTTTTCTTTTAATACTTAATGAACCACTCCCCCTTGGGGAGCTCTTTCAGGACCAATGAAACAAATGATACAAATGAACATAAGGCTTTAGAGAGGGCCAATAACCCCGCCATAGGGGGTCAAAGAAGGGCGGAATTGTTTTGCGAAGACCGGGAATTTTTATGCAACAATGGCAGGAAGTAAGGCCTTCGACGCAGGAGTATAGCGAGTGCTGGAAGTAAGCAGTCATTCGAATAATTTTCATTTGTTCTCGTTGACCTTTCTTCCAGGAGATTGCCGAAAGAGCATTTTCTTTTATTCACATCACGCGACTGGCATGATCTAAATTTACAGCCAGGTTCGCCTTCACATGGGTGACAAAGAGCGACCGAGCGTCAATTCTCAGGTCGCCTCCGAAATAACCACTTCGTGAATACGCGTTCTTTTGGGAAACCTTATTCCACGTATTCCGTTAATCCTAAACCGGAATATGAATAAACAGAATAGTCTCAAAAGAATGCGACCTCTAGGCCTTATGTTAAGATATGCTTTCCTTCCGTCTCAGGATGGGTTGACTCTCAAGACGTACCATGGGATATAGCCGCTAGTCACGAGCTCACGTCATTGTTGAACACATAGCACATGAGATTCAGTTGTAAGCCTCAATTTTCCCACTTTGAATTTTGTTCTTTCAAACAGCTATTATGCTCAGGGGTTAATGAATACTCAAATGCCCTCTGCAGACAACGGAGATCAAAATGGCCGCCGTTTCGGTCTACGGTGGGCTGAGGAGCCCTCAGAGGGCTGGATTTATGAAGGGGTGACGTGCGAATACCGACAGGTGACGCCCGTGCTCCGTACCAAATCAGCAGCATTCACACACCCTGCGTTTTAAAACTGTTCACTCTTTCACGTTTGTTTTGCCTCGACCCAGCTCTCGGAGGTTTTATAAGTTGGTAACCGCACACCATTAAATCTGGAAATCGTTGTTAGCTACACAAGCAGACTTCACGGAATGAAGGTCTATAATTTCGTGTGCTGAGTGTTAACTAAACATGGACTATAAACCGGAACGAGAAAAGTCATCGTAATTACTCTTTAAGTTTAGCGTGAAGCCTTAATATCAAACAAAGCACATCAATACATACGTCTTTGCCACCTTCGTCGTCGCCAGCGCCCTCGTCGTCCACGTCGTTTCACGCCTGCGGTGCAAGTCGAACAATTTTAAACAACGCAATACTAGCCAAACAACATGAGTAGGAACACTGTTATCACCAGTCACGAGATAAAAGTTTGGTATCCATTAGCTTTCTTAGTGTTTCTCGAGCGCCTAATACATAGACAACTCAGTTCACTTTTGTCCAATATGCTTGAACCAGTCAAGCCTGTCAGTGTGCCGCGGTATACTCTAATACCTTTAAACACATATACTTCATCAAGCAACGTGAAAGACTTTTTGTACGTGTTGTAACCGTGGTGTGCCAATGCAAAAGTTGAGCGTGACATTTGCAAAGCGGCTGCATGTCAGTACCGTCTTTATTGGCCAGCTTGCAGATTTTCAAAAGCCAAATGACTATGCAGAGGATACGTCGCTATCCAATGTACATAAAGTACACCAAGTCTATGGTATCCTCATGCCTAACTATGCAGAGTGTATACATCAATGATTGCATACGATTTTAGGCAAATCTCTCCAGATGTTGAAACCGTCAGATAGTGACTTACCCACTGGGTACAGTTCTACGGCATTTAATTTTAACAGCTGAGGCCTGCTGCATGGTTCTTTAGCAGGCTTAACACAGTATTCAAGGTTTTTTTTTTTACTGAGGCAAGCGTGGACAAGAATGTCAAGAGTTGCTGCAATCATCTTCATCTTCAACTTTAAACACATCATCTTGCACGCATGGATAATTTAATTAAGAATTAAATATGAAAACGACAAAAGAAGGTGAACAATAACCTTTGCGAGGGATACGAGCACGGTATACGCTGGGGCCACGTCCGCGTCCATGGCTCACTTGCCGAACCCAATATCGCCTTCTACGACCAACGCGACCAACCAAAAGAAAGCTGCCTCTGTATGCGAGTCTTGCACTTCCCCGCAGGCCAATTCGTCGCAGATAACGGATGTAGTATCTACCCATGCGGTATGCCTCCTCTTGAACGGCAACAATCACGACTTTCCTGTTTCAGAATAAAAATGACAATGACACAGACAATGACTGACACTGACACTGACACTGACACTGACACTGACACTGACACTGACACTGACACTGACAATTACAATGAAAATGACAATGACACAGACAGTGACTGACACTGACAATGACACTGGCACTGGGACTGACAATGACAATGACAATGACAATGACAATGACACAAACAACGACTGACACTGACACTGACAACGTCAGTGCCAGTGAAAGTGCCAGTGTTGTAACCTTTTTTACGTTCTTTCGTTTTGCTAGTTGTATGCGTTGATTTCGTTCCTTTGTATGTTTGGTGTTCCTTTCTTTCACTCCTCTTATCTCACGTTGTCATGCCTGTATTTAGCTATTCTGTTAAGTTACCTTGCATAATTTTGCTTCGATTTAATTTGTTCAGTTTCGCTTTTTCAAGTTCACCGCCTCGGACCTTCGAGATCCGACCTTCGAGATTTGCACTTGGACTCGCTTTCAAATAGAAGCTGCCGTGAAACTCGGAATTGACCTATTACTCAGCGTAGTAATGCAAAACAAAGTGACAGGGAAATTAATGTCAACACTTCCCCGAAAATCGCAGACAAAACACACAAAGCATTTGTGATGTGGGCAACAGCAATAATCATAATTGAAAAGCTGGCAATTCGGCGATTAATATATCGAAAAAAGCAATAATAGGTTACAATGTTTAACAATTAAGAATATTCCCGTACGGCATCTAGCTTATGCTGAAAGTGGAATTATTGGTTCATACAATTCCTACCCGCGTCTAATTCGGTAGATAAACTGTTTGAAACGCTTAGCCTGATATCTGCTGGCGTGGGTGTCAAAGGCTCTTCTTTGTTCCACTCGACCTGTTTGTATAGGGCAAAACAGAGAATAACAATTACGGTCAAAACAGAGAATAACAATATGCAACTCTCCAACATCATGCCGGCGAGGGCACGTGTCAGCATTACCCTTTTCACAGTAACTTGTTTAAGAGCATTTTCTCAACAAATTACTTTCACGATTTTTAAGCAACGATCTCCACCAGACATTTTTTGGCGAAAGACTAAAACAATGACTCACTACAACAAAACTTGCCGTTACGAAAGTTTCATGTCAAAGACCATCAGAAAGCGACTTCTCGATGCGACAAAACGCAAAAGAAAACTTCAACACGCCATGAAGACAGCTTATCCAATTCACTGCAATGTAACACTGTGCAAGGGTGAACTTGATTCCTTCGTGAGTCTTTTTTTTCCCATGCGCGCCGGGCTAGCTTTTTGCCGACTAACTAAGCAAGTTTAACACTTTGTCTGGGTAAAAGTAGGTTTGCAATTCTACCCATCCACGTGATACTCCTTTTCTGAGAGTGAGATATCGAGACCTCCCATTCTAAGTGCAAAAGAGCAATACAGCTGCTTCTTTCCGGGGCTTATCTATTGCAAACTGAACAAACGGCGATTTAATGCATGAGCTTCTTTTCTCAACAAAACAGTGAGATATCTCACCTGTCCTCCGGTTGATAACGACAACGTCAAAACCACGTCGATGAAGGGAATAATCCCTCCCATTGACTTTGATGTACGCCCGGCTACGTCCTGCCAGCCTTGGACCTCGCTTAGGCCCATACTTTCGGTCATCAAAGCCTTCACTGCGTGCAGTAACATAAATAAATCCTGAAAAGATAAATAGGGTGAAATAAAGTTTATCTCAATCAGCAATTTTTCACACATTGACATGCTGCAAGAGAAAACTCACGTCTTAGTCGTCTCCTTCTTCGTCTTCGCCGACGCCTTCGTCTTCGGCGCCTTCGTCGACCTAAAAATTACACAATTGGCATAATTGGCTTGCAATGTGACAATTTGTGCAAACTTTTGTGCAAGAGATATTAATAATAATTAATAAATAAAATAAAACAAAATAATTTTCAAACATGCTTCCCACCCCACCCACCCCCCACGGCTCTCACCTGTTCGTCTTTAGCCCCCCTCCCCCTCCCCCAACTAAAACAAATGGTGCGTGGGCCCTGTAAACTAAACTATGACTACGACTCACTAGGAAAGTAATAGATAACATCGACCTAAACCAGATAGACAGCCCATGACATATTACACCACGCATCACTCAGTTCTTTGTATAGCGAGTAACATCGGCCTAACCCAGATGAGCGATGCTGCCTAAATAGCACTTCGGTTAGCCTAAATAGCGCTCCGGTTAGCCTACATTAGCTTAGATTGCTTGTGGTTAGCTTTTATATTAGGGTTAGGATTTCTAGTAAAAAAAAATCGAGAATTTGGCACAGTGACATCGGTGGTTAGGTGGATATGATTCCCGCTTGGTAGTCCTGTGATCCGGGTTCGAGTCCCCTTCATGCCAACTGTTTTTTAACTTCAGAAAGTTAAACTGTGATTTCTACGTCATGTATGAAAAATAAGAAGTTTTACATGGTTTAAGTCGATGTGTTCTAGTTGCTTCTGACTCACTACGACCGACACCGCGGCAAAATGAGTGCGCATGCTCCAATGTCAGGCGATTTCGAACACTTAGGTGATTGTGAATTATTTGGGCGGGAGGAAATTAAGAAGTTGTTTTGAAGTTTGTGTGCAAAGTCTCTGGCTAAACATGGGCTTGACTATTGACAGAAAGGGCGAAACTTTGATCCAGGTGTTTCTGACGAAAAGCTCGATGTGGTATTAAAGTGGTAAGTGAAACTCGCTCATGTTTGTAAGTTAATATTTCAGCGCACTTGAGTCAGCCCACGTCGACGTTGGTCGACGTGTACACTTATTTTATTACCCCTCAGAGCAGAGGCCTTTTCTTCCCGGACTTTGCCACCAGAAGAGTTCGCAGTGACAATCGCCACAATCAAAGCAGCTAGAATGGAGTTCATGCCTTAGCGCGAGCGCTTGTCTTTAAAGCATAAATTCACCCTTGTTGCAATGATATATTTTTTGTTCAAAAAGGTATGTTGCTAAAGATTCTTTATAGAAGCTTTCTTCAAATGGGAAACCTTATCTTCCTTTTTATCTCCTTATCCCAGCAAAATGAAAACAAACACCGAGAATTTAAATTCCCGCCATTTTGGCGGTTGGCTGTTTCTATAGAAATTTGGGATACCTAGTCCCTCGCGCGTTCAACAAATTCGCGCGTGGGTTGAGCCTGCGCACTCATTTTGCCGCGGTGTCACTACGACCATACAACTATCTGAGCACGCGCACTTGGAAAATTTTCGACAGGCCTCTGTTTGGTATTAGATCACACATGACGTCCAAATTTTTGACGTAATCTGTAAGTGTGGTGAGAACAAAAAAATTAAGCACGAGCCGTTAGAAGAGTGTATCACTGATGTTGGCTCCTTTGTTTTGCGCTTCAGTGTAACTCACGTCTTTGTCTCCGTCTCTTGCGGCGTCTTCTCCTTCTCCGTCGCCTTCTCTTTCGCCGTCTTATTTTGCGGTAACGACGCAGGTATCGTCTTCGATATCTGCGTCTGAGGTATCGCCGTCCCGGACCTTAAAAGCAAAGAGAATTTAACCGTCAGCGACACAAATTCGAATCCGTCTTCACACCATTAGTTTAGATGCTCCACCACTGAGCTACAGGAGACTTAGGGAACAACTATACTGTTGTCAGCATTAAAATGTCCGCTGATCGCATATTCTCCGTGTGAAGGTATTAATGATCATCATGATATTCAGTTATGATCACACCAGAACTGACCGGCCTTACAGCCATTTACAGGTCAAATCCTAAGAGTTCAATACAACTTCTTCTGACTGAAAATGATCAATCAACGAAAGAATATGGCTTAACCATAAATTACTCACGTCTTTTGCCAATGCCTCGGCCACGGCGACGATATCGTCGACGGCGGCTTGGTTTTCCTACACGGGGATAAAAGAAGGGATAAAAAAGACAATTAAAAAGAATCTGTAAGGTCAAAGACAGACTGCCTGAAGACAAATAAATCCGTGACTCAGGTCGCAAAGTCAAAAATTAATGATTCAATTTGAGTTTTTAAAAAAAGGCCAACCAGGGGCAACGGTGGATCGAAACAAAGACCATACACTGCTTCCATTTGAAAGGAAAAGACGGGCCACAAAGATAGCTGCTCTCCTTCTGTTGTGCTATCGATTAACTAGTTACCCTCCTTGTTATCTGCAGAGCGATTTTCAATTGAGTGTCGTAAACCAAACACCAAGGTAATTACCTTCGCCAACTACAACGCAAAGCAAGTAAATGCAGCGCAGGCCAAGCGCGGGAAAACGCAGGCGAGCAAGTCACAGTTGGTTTCGCTTTTGCCTCTGATTGGCTGAGAATGTGGCGCGAGGTTTTTCAGCCAATCGCTATGGGTAGCGAAATTACTTTCAACACTCAATGGACCGTTTTCACATGACGTCATAGCGGCCATATTGGTGTACCTAAACAAAGAAACGACGGCCATTTTCGGGGAATTAAACTCCATTTTTATGCAAATATGTGCTGTTGTTTCAGGAAACCAATATGGCCCTGGTCATGTGAGTTAAAACGATCTGATGAAACCTCTATTTGCGCCGAGTTGTATAAGAGATAAGAATGCAATGACTGATGAGTAAGTCAATAGCTGGACTTTCTTTTCAGTACCAAGTTGAGCGTGGTTATAGTCATTACATTGTGAGTCTACCAGGTTATCAAGTTAAAGATAAAAATCTCCTGAACAACGTCTTGCAGAACCTACAGAAGACACAACGATCACGAGTTTCGTTCAGTCTGTGCCACTAGCCCCTGGAATTATTGAATTTCAGAAAACTATCTCATAACAATCTTGCGTTTTACCAAGTTGGCGAAAAGTAAAAGCGTGAAACTGTATTTAATTTGAGGGCCACCAGTTCATTAGTCAATTGATAACGATAACCAACACGCTCCCAATCACGATCACCATTATTTAAATTTGCAATGTTGCCTTGAATAATCAAAGCTATAAGAGAATTTTTCGGAAGATTTCTTGATATCGTTCCTTTGTAAACTCCCCTGTTAATGGTAAAAACTAAAATTCACCTTACTTGGGAGTGGTTAATTTCCTCCTGGTGACAGTTGGTTGTTTATGGCGCCGTAAATTAAAGGCTTTAAATGACTTAAATGTCCTTTACGTCAACCACTTAAGGGTGGCAGTAAAGGAAAATATCATAATAATAACAACAATAATAATAATGGGTCCTCTGGAAGAGCTCATTTTCGGAAGGACTCGTGTACAGAAAAATCACGTCTTAACCTTAAAAAATTCTGGACCACAATAAATACAAACAATTTCGCTAGAGTACTTGTTACGGTGGCCCACAAGGGAGATGCTGCAAATAAAATAACGTTGCCGGAAATTAAATAAAGTTGCTGCAAATTTAAAATAGTTGCTGCAAATTTTCAAAACGAGTTGCCGCAAATAAAAACATCAAAAGTATGCGCACGCACTGAAGGAAGGAGGAGTGGGTACTAGGATTTTTATATTTTTGAGCGCAAAGCTGTCATATTTTTTCTGTGCGACTATTCGGACAAATTTCCTAACATTTGCAGCTAGTCGTTATGAAAATTTGCAGTAACTATAAATTTGCAGCTACTTTATTCAATTTGCAGCAACGTTATTTAATTTGCAGCAACTTTATTTTATTTTCAGCAAATTTATTTTATTTCCAGCAACTTTTTTTTTAATTTGCAGCAACTTTTTGATTTGCAGCATGTCCCTTGTAGGCCACCGTATCTTGTACTATTCAGGGTCTAATCAGGAATAGGAATAAGGATAAAAATCCAACATGTAATTGCACCGTCTTGCACTGACGGACAGCCAGGGTATATGGGGCATAAATTGTAATGCACGGATCTTGGTTACCAGCTATTATACCAACTTTTGACCTCATGTTTTTCGGCGGGAAGCCAAGTTTTAAGTGGATTCTTGTATAAATAGATCTGTGCTCGTTTACAAGAAGACAACAAAATGATGGATACAACTCCTGACTCAGTATTTAAACAAAATATTAGTTTTTAACTCGGAACACCCGTTTTAAAAATGTAATTTTCAAATATGCTAAATGCTCAAATTGGGATATTTTATTTCTTAGAGGGCCACAGGGTTATCAGTTTTTTATACTGCCACATATGGCCGTCTTTTTAAATAAAATATTATTTACAACATGCTCGACTTACGTTTGTAGCCCCTGTGCCACTTTGTCCATCTGCCGCGATACCTGATCCGGAATAGTTTTCGTCCGCGCCTCTTGACGGTGTAATAACGACCTCCGTACCGTACACGCCATATGAATGGGAGACTGACTCGGCGCCATTTCTTGCCAAGTTTCAGGTATGGACGTTTCTTCAGAAATCGAAGCGCGCGCCATCGACGAAGGAAAAACAATCGCATTGTCTTCTGCGTTTTACGCAGACGACGCAACCGCCGCTTGAGCCGAAAATACCATCGCTTCCCCTGTCGAATTATCCTACGTAACCTCTTCTGGTACCTGAGGTACCATCTTCCACGAGTTCGCTGTAGATACCACCACCGGTTTTGGAATTTGATCTGAAATCGCCCAGTGCGTCGAAGGCGATACCAGCGCTTGTGATAACGGATGCGCCATTTTCGCTTCCATCGCAGCACTTTACGATACCGGCGTTTGAAGTAAATCCTTCGATGTATCACTCCTATAAGAGACAGGAATACGCAAGCGTTTCTCTTTGTTTTTGTTATTCATTGTTCCTCGTAAAGCCTAATGTATGTCCGCGGTGCATCAATATTGTGCGAACGTGTTGTCCGTTCCACTTTGGCGCCATTCGTCCTTCAAAGTTATTGTCTTCTCGAGCACCTAAAGTAATTATCTTAACTAGGTAGTCCAGGAAGGGACTCCACATGGAGGCTCCTCCCAAAAGAGGTGCCTAAATTTTGCACTTTCTTGGGGGGTAGTAAAATGTAGACGCAAATAACGCAAATGTAAATGTAAATGCAAATAACGTAAATGTAAATAATACAATGACTAAAAACATCTGAGGAAAAATTTCTACAATAAGTTACAAAGCGACATCACACTTGCCGCCGTTTGAGCAGTCTCCCTGTTAAAGCCAATCTTCGTTCTACAAAACTGAACATTGGCGCAGTTGTACTGTATGTCAAAGGATCAGCAGATCAAAACTACCTCTAGAGCGCCTTTCACCTGCCATTTAAAAGGATCTTCGGGCGATTTTCGGTTAACTTCGCCGGTGAAATGAATCATCACTGTAAAATCATGCAAATCTAGAGCCAATTTAATGAGATCGGATTGCAATACACTCTTCTTTTTAAGAACGCCTAATTTTGCATGTGAGGCTGAAACAAAGCGAGTTTTCTTCATTTTTTGTTTTTGTTTTGAGCCTGGAACGATCCTAAGTGTGTTCTTAAGTTACCTGGTATAGAACCGATTTGAAAGGAATCGGCGCATTCAATTTACTGCTCTTCCGCAGTTAAGAATGACAAGAAGATAATCGCCTGACCTTTGCAGACCACATTTTAAAGCTGTCATATACATGTGCACAGAAAATGTAATTCGGCACAAGTTCATGCTGTTACTACATGTTTTTAGCTCAACACAAATGAAAAACAAACTCTTTATCTCTTAGTCTCAGATTGGCTAAATTAAAACATCGGTTAATCTCAGCCTCGACGTACTGCACATGGGCTGCGCGTGGTATTGTGCATGAGAGTAACAACAGTCTTATGTAAGGTTCCCAAGATATTCATTCAATCATTCAAAATTCTCGCTATAAAACAAAGCTTTATGACTTTATCAAGGCATTACCTCCTATGATTCGCCGCCTTCTCCCTCGAGCTGTGATTTTAAGAAAAACGTACAGAGGTTAAAAGCTGTCACTTTAAAACAGGATAGGGTGTCTACGAATTATGCAAGAGCAAAAGAAAACAGTCGAGGTTCTGAGAAATAATTTTCCTTTTCTTTTGTTCAAAACAAAGGAAAATGCAAACCCTACTTGCCCAGCGCCACCTTGGATCTGCCATATTAACTTTAACGACCTCACTAAAACTTACCAAAACCACATACAACAGCTATTACACAATTGAAAGAAGCAAAAAGGCGCTGCAATGTGCAAAATCTTGCAATTTTCACAGTAATATCACATATTTCTCATAAAGAGATACAAGCTTTGTCAAATAAATCTACGAAAAAGTCACCCAGTTTGCAAGTGTTTCCTCTAACGCTTGACAATGAAAAAGCTAAGGTAGCCACATAGGTTACATATGGAGGCCTAGTAGTGTTTGCGGCTCCTTCAGTATTAAGCCTCATTGTGATCGTACTCTTGAGTTTTTTCTTACCTCGGATGGTGAGACAAATTCTCCTTAAGTTGGCGCGCCTTTTCCAGTCTGTTAGATATGAAAAAGGAACATGGAATAATTAGTATCTGTACAAGGCGTTCTACGAGCCGTGGGTGGTTGCATCAGGTCTCGCAAGACATACTAAATTTAATCTTCCAGCAATCTACCCTCATCGGGCGAAAACGTACGAGAAAAATTCCCGCAACTATACGGTACCGTTGAAGAATATAGGCGTAATGGGGGTGAAGATGGGGAATAGACTACTTCGACGATACGGCGGTCGTTTTGAGTTCTATTGTTTTAAAAGATATTATGGCATGCTCATGGGCAGTTGAAACAATATCATTCAAAATGGCCGCCATATCGTCGAAGTAGTCTATTTCAGCTCCCCTTCACACCACCCGGCACCTGATACAGTCACGAGCACATTTCACGCTATTTCTTGCAAAGTTTCCATGATGATTCCGGGGGGAGGGGGGTTTACACTTCTTTTAGACTCTTAGTAGATTTGATCTCTCTACGCCGCGGATGTTTCTTTCCTTAAAAAAATTCAGTCCCTTGTGTCGGTGAACAACATTTTTATCTCGTGCGCTTGCTGATGTAAAATAGATGTCTTCATTCATCGTAAAACTGATAATGCTCACTTGGAGTTCACTTACGTTTGCTAAAGCAGATGTGGGCCAAGCGAGGCTTCCGACCGACACCTGAAGGAATAATGAAAGGCTGTTAAAAACTAGTTAATTCGGGGGTATAGGAGACTAAGATCGCATAATACCATGTTTGTATAGCAGGCAGCTTGACCGTTTTTCCCGTTTCGGAGACTGGAACTAGAAAATTCCAAGACGACGGGGAGGAAACTGGAACAACAGCAAAACTCGCGGGGATGGGGACAGGGAGGGAGATAGTGAGGGGGAAGACAAGGACTAGGGGGAGGGGGAGAGTGGAGGACGAGAAAGACTCAGCCCTACGTAGTACCAAAACATCTCTCATCCATTCAAGATCGGGATGCCTGCTACTCATCCTAATAAAACCAGGGCAACTTGACAATTTTAGCAGTGTAACCAAGACATATAACAGAAGAAACATCCGCTGACTTGTTTGCTACCTTGACTAGATTCAGTTCCTCAACATTACGTTGAGGAACTCAACCTAGCTGTTTCTGCTTTACATATTGGAACGTATCCCTTGAAAGTTGGATAATGCACCGCACCCATGCATGTTTTTCCCAATTTTCGAAAATTAAATATTTCCCCGCCAAAGTGCAAGGGTTAGTTATATCGTAAAATTTAGGCTTTATTACCGATATCCATTCCACTTGTACCTCATTTTCTTCATCTCTTCGCCAGAAGTAGTGATTTACGCCATTATAATGAAGAAGCCCCTCCTACTATCGCCCGCATATTCGTAGAACGAAGATTAAGCAATTTACTATTCTCTTCCAAGATCCTAAAGTGTGGAACTGTTTAGCTAATATTATAGGAAAATTCATTACCTGACGAGGGAATTCCGCGTTAAATATCGGTTTTCAAGTGCAATTTAACGCGGATTTCACGAGTCAGGTAATGTATTTTTCTTGAATCGCATAATTGAATAAAATAAGAAAAAAAGAAACTCGCTGCAGTTGTTGTGTTACAATTTGACGACAGTTGTTACGTAGATGCGAAACAATATCACTTAGCCTCGTTTTCAACTCGCAATTCCACGCTAAATACCTCGATTCGTTAACCAATCAGAATGCAAGATTTTATTCAATTATGCGATTCTATCAATAGTTCCAAGTCTCTTTGTCTTTTAGAAGTAAGATGCTTAGTTTTTTCGATCAATGAAATCAAATTCAGCCACTACTCTTACTTCATCGTGTTCTTTCGATCGGTTCCTGGGAAACTCCTTGCAAAAGCCTTTCCAGCCAAATATATCGTCTCCTTTTGTATTTAATTTTCTCTTGTGTATTGTATAGTTTAATAATCACTAAGCAGCGAAAATCAAATAAAAAGAACATCTCACACTGGAAAACGTCAAGAAAGGCAGCCGCTACAACTATATCACAACTTACCAGAGATCTTAAGATTCCCATAGCGAGTTTTGACAGTAAAACGCTTGCTACGTGCTGAAAAACGAACACGAGAAATGCCAGTTAATGTCTATATATTTAGTATTTGAATCGTGCAGGCCAGTTAAACCTCCTGAAAAATTACGCGTGTGAAACACCCTTTTTCATTGTATTGTTAAAACATTTTGGTATAGTCTGAGCACTTAAAAAACGGGGCCTAATGGTCTCCACCGGTAAAAATATCCCGATTACTAGCCTCTTAAAAGACCTGGATACGTGCATGTAAGATACAAAATACCTCCATCATCACTTGTGGTATTAGTCGTTGTACCAATGTCCCTTTTTGCTGCATCTGGAGACGTAAAAATTTAAAAAATGGCATCGCAGTGAGAAAGTCTGCCCTCGCGTCGACTGCTTATCCCTCGATCAGCTGAACAAAAAGAAAATTACCACAGCAACTAGTTCCCCAGTTGGGGACTAGCCGGCAAGGAAGGAAAGGATCCGCAAAAAGAAAGGAAACGGTGCAAGAAAGGCCGACTGTCAAAAAATAATAAATGAAACATCTGCAACGACCGCACGTAAGCCGAGGTCAGTTGATCGATCGATCGGTCGATCGATCGATCTTTGGTGTGTAAGGGCTTTGGCGTGTAAGGGGGTTAAGACCACTACATTGTCCTCATCGTCATTACAGAGAAGTTTTCAATTGAATGTTGTAAAACCACAACCAAAGTCATTGCAGAGTTTATAACGTTCTGAGGGAAACATGCTCTTTAGCCGACCAAAGATCGAAGTAACTTACCAGCCAATCAGAACACAAAGCAAGTCAAGGTGGCCCGCAACAAGCGCGGGAAAACGTGAGCCACCGACTGAGTCGCAATTGGTTTTAGCTTTGCATCTGCATGACTGGTTAAAAGGTTTGCGCAAGTGTTGTTCCAGTCATACAGCAAACTAACGCAAAATCAAAGCAATAGCCTAATTTCTTTTGCGGATACTCGACTGAAAATTACTCTCATACAATTGGCGACAAACCTCTTCAAAATTGGTGGACAATAGAGTTGACAGTAAGTACAATACTGGGATGACACGGGCTAGTTTGACGTAGACGAGTCACGAAAAGGAGGAGGAAATTAAAGTAAGGGGGGAGAGGGTTGGGCACTGATTCATGCCTCTTCATGCCACACACCCCCGGTTCAATCTTCTCGCAGTTTTTTCATTCGACAACTTGGGAACAACAATAGGCACTCAACTGTTGTTCATAAACTTCTTTTTGAACGCAACTCTAAAAGAAATTTTGAAATGACAGCAAAATCGTTCCATAGGAGATCAGTGATTAGGATGAGGAAGTGAGGGCCTGGAGACGAACTACAATTAATTACGGACTTCCCCGCACACGAGTTTTTGAGCGATGGCGACAATCCGAAGGACTTTTTTCATTGCTAGGCACTGCCGGCGTTGACCCCGGCAAATTTTGGAGTAAGCTAAACGTTTCGAAGCTGCTGCCTCTTGGCAAATAGGAAACTGATGAATTTCTTCGTGCCCGTGTAGTAGAGATTTAGAGTCGGCACGCATTTTCCACTGAAGGAGAGGCAGCAGCCTCGAAACGTCTGGCTTTTCGGATCATTTCTGGTTCATATCCCTTTTTTTTTTCTTTTGATTATTTTCATCTGTGCCACACAGTTAGTTGATCTTTGTGTCATAGTTTTATGTTCTAAGGCCAAAGTGCTATTCCGCTCCAGACTGTGGATTAAAAAACGGCGGGGCTTTGTTCCCTGATAATGGTTTTAGCATGCCATAAGCAACTTACTCCTACCATCGTATGACTGGTTGTCTGGTTTATTTTCTTGGATGATATCCTCTGATAAAGTCCTCTTAACACGAACTGTACGCCGACTTGTTAAGTCGTTATCTTCCGCATCAAAAGAAAGCGGTGAGCGAATATCGCTTGTAACAATGACTACTCCGTACCTGAAATGCATGAAATAGTCAAATTAGAGCTCATCAAATAGCTGCTTGCGTCTCTGCTACAAACACTGGGGTAACTCACTAACTTCCCTTCTCTTCCCTCCCCCACCCCCCTATTTTTCTATCTCCACTAGGCCTTCAACTGCGAAAATCACTGAAGTGTGGAATGGGCCCAAAATTTCATATCACTCTCCTACCCACCCTCTTTGACATCACGGACGAATTCCAAGAATTCGACCGTGGTAACAGAACGTGGCTTAATTGTTATTAACGAACCACTTTCCCATGCACGGTACGGTCGCTCTCTTGGAATATCAACTCTTGCAATATGAGTGGGGAGGGGGGGTGTGATACGAAACTTTGGGCCCAATCCAGACTTCGGCTTGTAAATAAATCAATCAACTTTGTTTAACGAGGGTGACACACAACAGTCTTCAACTGATAAACCCGTGGCCCTCGAATTCCCGATCGAATTGGAATTTAGAAATGCTGGTTTTTAAGGAGGGAGGAAAACCGGAGAACCCGAAGAAAAACCCTCGGAGCAAGGAGAACCAGCAACAAACTCAGCCCACATATGACGCCGCGTCCGGGAATCGAACCCGGGACACATTGGTGGGAGGCGAGCGCTCTCACCACTGCGCCACCCCTGCTCCCCAAATTTGTGATTTCCGTGGTATGAAATTGTTTAAGAATGCTCTCATAAAACATTAAGAGTGCTCTCAATATCAAGTGACTGACTGTATAGTATAACTTAGGTTGTTCTTTTTCTTCATTGTTGCTACCATTTTTCACCCTTGTATTTTCTTCATTTAAAATGACTCACATTACTAAGGCATGGTACTGGTTTTAACTATCTTTTTTCTTTTTCTCTCTTATTACGAATAGTTTGACCTAGTTTACGAACAATACGTATTTGTACTCTAGTTTGTGAATAGACCTTTCTCCAAAATGGCGGCCGCAAATTAAAAGACGTTAAAATGAAAAACGTCTACCGGCATTAGAATAAGCACCATTAGTTTAGCAATCCTACAAAGATTCAGCATATCAGATGTTATATCGGCTGAGAAAACGTAAAGTACGCCACATGCTACCACTGGGCCACGCCGCCTCCTACGAGGCGGTGGCGGCGTCGTCATTGACGAATAAGTTTGGATGAGACGGATGTGCAATCCTCGCCAAAGGGTATTTCTTGGCGTTTTGTTGACTTAAGAGCAGTAGGCGCGAAAAGCGGGATCCTTGGAATTTGGAAACTGAGTCTGTCATATATAAAACGTCTTCTCACTCGACCAAAACGGTTATAAGGAAACAGAGAAAACGACGACTTCACGTCGTGTTTCAAACTTTGCCAGATCAGGGGCAAAAGCCAATGCACATATGCAAAACACTGAGGAATCTGCCTATTCATAGTCAATTTAGGGTAAATCGGAGACTATGGGCTCCTGTTTAAAATAAGAAAGGTTTTACCGCATATCGTGTAACACACGACAGGTACTACTTATACAATTCCTAAGTCATTTATCAAAGCTTTTAAACCCCAACTCAAACAACCAAGCATAGTGATACGGACTACCGTAATTATTCTGTCAGTACTTATGGTACCTAAAGGGCAAATGTAATGTTCAATCATCAGGACGGTTTTCCACTGGAAATCATTTCCGTTTTACTCGCGACCATAGTACGTTTGACCAACTGGTAACATAGTCAGCCGGAGGCGAACTTAACATAAACTTCACAATTCTCAGAATACGATTTAAAATTCCGAATCGGAAAAACGGCAACATTCTGCAACTTGGAAAATTTTCTAGTTAGTTGCACGGAATTCCAAGATATTGGCAAAAAAAAGAGAAAGAAAGAAAATAGCGATTGTTTCGTCCGCATGTTCATAATTTAACGACTACAGAGCAATTACTACCTGAACGGTGATCTACCTTTGACTTTCAATACGGTACCCGCACTTGTTTATATTTCATGATGATTTCAACCAGCATGTTATCGACAACCAACCGTCGAATGGAACAAATTTTCTCTTTGCATTTAATGAATTAATTAATCGTAGATCTTTTTAGATAAGAAGCCGCGAAGCGAGAAAACGGCTCTTGATATCCGTGAGCATATGCAAAACGTTTCTTGCCGAGCGGGTAAAGAATTCATCTCTAGTTTTCTTGGGGGGGGTTGTGTATATAGGTGACCATAAGGACCTATATACAAGTTTTATATTTAAGCATAACAACCAAGTATCACCATTCGCTCAGCCAATCAAATTTTAGCATGTGTTAAGAGCATTTCTCCAACAAAACAAATGAGAAGACTAGCAGTTTTTTCAAGTATCGGCTAAATTTAACTACATCAAACGTTTTTTAGTAGTTAATTTCATTAACAAACTGTTGAACTTATCGTTAAAGTGCATTAAAACAAATCGTATCGCATATTTCACTAAAACGGATAACAGAAGTTAAAACTGATTCAAACAATTTTTTCAGTACTTAACTGAAGACATTGTCAACGCAGTTACGTGCGGAATTTATCGGTAACTGCAGAGAAAAACCCGGCAAAAAGATTTCAAAGCTTCAAGGGGATTTGTAACCATGTCCTTAGCGTTACTAGCCAGCACCGTTTATGACAATGACAAATTCCGCAATAACTATAATGATCACCTCTTCGCTCGATCTTTTCATTCCCTGCTTTTCATTTCATACGCTCGCTAAAATTTTTTTCTTCGCACAGGCTGTCTACTTTTTCAAAAAAACCGAGCTTGAAATGATAAAAAACTCCGGCTTTGAAACAAGAACTAATCAATATGCTCTCAACTCCAAGAATATTCCAAGAAATAGCCGGGGATAAGAAAAATTACACATACTCAAATTCGTCACCAGTGTCAAAAGCAACAAAGAATCTGATCAAAAGGTGCCAAATCTAACACCATTTCTAACAAAAATAAGGCGAAAGCTTACAATAACGAAAGGATCATTTAACTGTTAAGTATTGTGTACTTACAGGAGCAGAAAAATTACCCTCATGCCGGGGTCGCCCGAAGTCAAGGACGAACCTAACCCATGGAGGGAATCCCAGACTAAAATTTAATGCGGGCCGACACTACTTTAAGACAATCATACATTCCTTTGCATTTATTCATCATTTGACTTCCATGTTTGTTTTTAATATCAAACCAAAACTCAGGCGGGTAGGAAAACCAGTGGTTTTACTTTGAGGTGTCGTCTAAAACTGGAAGAAAGTCGGACCCCATAATAAGTCGTGGCTCTGTGAGTCGACGCAATGCATTCGTTGAACGGGTGCAGCCTTCGATTGCGGATGGAGTAGAAATGCAAGTTATAAAGTTTAGTCAAATTGCCATTGCATAACGTTTGAGAAACTGAATACCATAGACTGATATGATACCTGCTTAATTTTGACAGTAACATTATTAACATTGCTCGATTGCCCCCGAAAACGTGTCTGCCATTGTCGATGATCTTGACACTAAAGATCATCAACAATGGCGACAATTTTTTCACCTTGTCGGGAACCGGATTCAAACAAATAAATAAATGAACAAAAGAAAACACTTCTCAAGGGGAAACGGACCGCGATGTGTTTTATTGTTGACAATTATAGCGGATTTAATAAAAAGGCCATTTTTTTATTACGGGAAGAGGAAAATATTTGTACTATTATCCATTGATGCAAACTGAACACCTGCTGAGTTACTGTCATGGCCTCTTGAAAAAGACTTGCCTTTAAATAACGGCAACAGTTGCTTTATATGGCCAACAAAAATGATGCGGGTCGACCACAAAAGTAAAATGTCAGGAAGATACTACACAAAGGTCAAGTTTATTACGTTGAACAATAGCTTGTTCTGCAGAAAAGAACCAGCAGGTCAATCTCGCTTGATAGTTAACGTCTAGACGTCCTGTATTGTCTTCAAGTGACCCGGCCTGCTCTTAAATGTCAAAACAAGGGTTTCCCGCCCGAAAAGGCTAGAAACTGCGCAAAAATAGTAACTTAATTCAAGCCTTTAACTCGGAAATGTGGACAGGATTATCAGAACAGAGAGACGCACTTCAAAACCCAAAACCTTTCCTGTGGATCGATAAATGTTCTCAAACAGACGCAAACACGGTAAAACAAGTTCCAAACAATTCCTTAAATGACGCCCTGAGAATTAAGCTCGCCTACGTCGTAGCCTTGCGTGTGCTTTTATTTCTCTCGCCCTCTCTCTGGTAAAAAAAGGAACTTGAGGAAGCCTAAAAAATTCTTTGCCGGGTTCGCTCAATCTCGTAAAGACAGTAATTGAACAAAGTGGTTATGCAATAGTGTGCCGCTATTAACTAAAAGAGTTTTGACAGTAAAATCGCATATGAAATATCAAAACAAGCACATGGCACTGTGGTGACAGCAAAATCCTCTTTAGCGGCGATTGGCGTAACAGAGAAAACAAAAAAACGAAATGTTATTTAGCCATGCGCTCTCTTCTGATCATTGTGGTATTTTTTCTCTCGTTTCAGATCCACTTAACAGTGCAGCCACTTGCAATTTACGCTTGCGTGATATTTTTTTCTGATAGTCTTTTTGGCGCCAGCCCGCGTGGCAGGCGTTTGAAGGAGAAGGGGAAGGGGAGATTAGCCGCGAAAAAATTCAGGCGCGCGATAACGCGAAGGATACCGCGCGCCTGGATTCCTTCGCGACGAATCCCCGATTTCCCTTCCCCATCGAACGCCTGCCACGCAGGCTATTTTGGGCGCCCTTAACGTACTACGAAAGTCCTCGGAAGGAACTGCCCTACTTTATGTGTTGATGTGTCCTGCGAGCGAGCCGAAGACCTCAGCCACTCTGATTTGTTTTCTTATAAAGCATTCTCAACATACTAGTTCATACTTATGGAAAAATCAAGATCATATGGGTCATTAATTAGGATGGCTCAGACACACTCAGGTATCGAACAGCGCTGCACATGGCAGCACTAAAAGCGGGAATCTGCAATACGGAATACGAAATCCAGAATGCGGAAACAAGTTTCGTAGAACAAGACAGAACAATGAAATGATCAAATACGTCACTAGAGGCAAAAAATAGAATGAAAAATAAAGAATAAAGAAAAAACAAAATCCCTCGTAAGCATAAAAAAACGCTGTGGGTAAAAAACGCATATTGCTTCAGGCCGTCTGACGGGTGTCGCACTCTCTAACTGGACTGCGCTCTTCTTACACTTTTCTTCTTCTGCTTTATCAACCATTTTCTTAATGCTTCCTTTCGACTTCTTTTGAAAAAAGAGGCTGTTAATTTTTTCTGCAGATCGCGAAGTGACAAGGGAAAATTATACGAACGTTGGACTACGTCAGTTGACCGGTGGTCGGAGGTTGGAGCAACCAAAGAGCGCGACTAGAGGAGAAAAGTATGATGAAAATCATTTGGTGGATTAAATTATTTCATTCCGGATTGTATTCTAACCATTCTATATGACTTTCTCACAAACAATGTTTAGTTGTTGCCTTGAGCTATCGAGCCGGTTTGTCATGTTGCCGTGAGATGTTCGTCGCTGGACTTTTGCTGCGTAATTAACCTTATTAAAAATGATGCTTAAAACAAGCGGCAAGGTGATTTTTTAGAGTGATAAAGGTCAATCTGCTGCCGATTTGAAGTTAACCCTTCTGAAAGTAATTTACTGATGATATTTGTGGAGTCGAGAGATCTGAATAAAGTTCACAAAGCAAGATGAAGACACTTAAGTTCATTCGCTGATTTCTTTACTTCGCGGGCGATCTTTTTGACATTGTGGTTTTACAGAAGTGCGAGAGCCGTCTCACAGGGAATGAGATGAAAGTCTGGCCACGGCGTCATTTCATTTTAAGGACTTACGAGGCGAAAATCTCACGAAAACCGCTCACCGCACACTTGAGGAAATGGCTAACTGCTGGCGCTGTATTTTTCTCAGCTGTTCAGCTCGTTCCTCAAGTGTGCGGGGAATTTGGCATTTCACTATTTCCCTAGCAGTTAATGTTTACTATCCGGTGTTCAAGTTTCCCGATTCCGTATACCGGATTCCTGCCTCTAGTGCTGAGCTCGGTACGTTCGCATATTTTGACACCGTTGCGTTTCTCAAGTCAGTTATCAACTTTAATAAGCTGAGATGCATGCAAAACGTACGCAAAATGTCCATCAAGAGCACAGGAAACACAGGATATCAGTTTGGATATGAAAATACCTGCCTCAACCACTCTTGCACCGATCCCTTCAGTTCTTCGTTTCGGCCCAAATTTTCGCACTGCTAAAATCTGGCTGGGCAATTATTTTAGCCTACCTTTGTTGTTATTTTCACTTGCGCCTTAATAAACAGACTCACCACGGATTAGCGTTTAGTTGTACACTTTAGCTAGTACTAAGTAGACACCAAAATTTTGCCCTCCATTCCGGAGCGTGGTCGGACATGTTTTTTGCTAGGCAATATGTCACCGTACACCAAGCACCTACATGCCTTTATTTTTTCCGCTGACCATGCGCTATATAACGGGGCACAGACGGCGGTCAACAAAAAGCGACGGACGGGACAGACCAGTCTCCTTCGCAGCCGTCTTTCGGGATGTCACGCAACGCTCCTTTCGGGGGAGCGTTGCGTGACATCCCGAAAGACGGCTGCGAAGGAGACTAGGGACAGACCTGTTCTCACCGATTTTTTTCGAGGGGAGGAGGCGGATGTAAACAGGCTTTGTCTTTAACTGTTTGACTTGCACTCCCAGGCATTTACAGAGAAAAGGAGACTGCAAATTCAGCTTATATTTCTGATCCGTACCACAGTGACAGAAAATGGGAACACTCATTCAATAACAATGACGATTTATTTGCCTCTCCAACCGACCTGTCATATACAGGCATAACGAGCAACATTAAATGCCATCTAACTATCTATCAAATTTTCTACACAACCGTCGAGAGCGAAATACGATTTACTTGTTTCTCATCTCCGACCTATCACATGACGGCACAGCGAGCAACGTTAAATAAAATCTAACAACATATTAAATTCCCTCAGAAGCTTGTAAGCTTATGATTCCCTTGTTTCGCATTTTACAATGAAGACCTCAGTTGTTCTTCAATTCCCCACACGCAGAACAAATACTGTCGCTTCATTTTCGGCACGTCCCGTAGTTAGCCAAGAACCACTCGCAAGTTTCCTTGATGGCTGAAACAAGAAAAGAACGCCATCGATGTAGCTCATTTGTCACTGCCGGAAAAAGGAGCGTAAGTACGAGGGCTGCCTCCCCCATACATTAAGGCATCCCTGACCCCCCCTCCCTCTCTTTCCTCCCTCTCCCTCCCTCCCTCCCTCTCCCTCTCCTCCCTCTCCTCTCGCCCTCAAGTTTCAAAATAAGATAGCCACACGAATAAGTCGAATAAGTTACTGATTTGTGATGTCCCCAAAACTAAACTTGGAATTTTTACCACCATCTTCCACTACAATAATTACCTTGAACTGTCCTTTTTCCTGAACATAAGCCCCCCTCCCCCAAAAAAAACACACACATATCACCTCCTAACATTCTCGGCGTAACACCTTTGTGACGACCCTTTTCTTCCCCACAACAAACCTTGTCGACTTCTCAGGGATGTGCAGATGAGCAAAGAATAAATAGAACTCTGCAGGCTGTCTCACCTATTTTAGGATCCGTGAACTTGAAGTCTGGCCGGTACTTCCTCAATTTCGCATTGCTTGCAGTCTTTTTGAACTGACCATCGGACTTGCTTGTGTCATACTTAAATGTGCTTTAAGGAAAAAGGTTTAAGTGGATCCATTTCGCGAGCAATAGCCTTACTTTGCTACGTTTTGAGCGACAGCAGGCAACCTGGCCCCAGTTCTTCGAATGGCGTATAATGTTATCTAGGGGATAAATACAAGCAAATCCAATTGAGTTATCCAGTGGACGGTGCTTTATCCACTGGATAGCGCTATCCACCTTTCGAACAACTGGGCCCCGAAGTAGATTTATCGTATTCTGGGCAGTGGCTTCGCCCATATTTTCGAGCAAATCGTCTCTGGAATATGGTAGCGTCAAAGGCAGGTTAACAGGGAAACCACTCACCTCCGGTTGCCACCCGGTTGCCATTCGGTCGCCCTCCCTCCGGTTGCCGTTCGCTCCAATACGGCTGTGGGCAACTCCCCCATTAGTCATCGACCAAAGCCTCTTCAAAATCTAACCCAGTGATCATCAGTTATGCACTGATAAAAGGATACTTCTAGCTTTCCATTGAATCCCATTCCTTCCACGACGAGGTCTGCAGCCTCCTTGATTGACAGCTCATCCTCCTCTCCAACTACGCACAATCAAATGACACAATCAAATGAATGAATCTTTTCTTTATTTCTTACGAAATATCATGGAGCTTAAGATGGTATCCAGTCATCTCGCCACCTGGCAGTTTCGCCGCCAAGCAACTAAGCATCAACTCACCACCACCAAAGCCACTAGCATTCTCAGATTTCTCTGATTCTACCAATACGCTTGACGCTCGAAACAACTATAGCATCCGTATTCTTTGTTCTGAAAGCGTGACACTGTTGCCCCTTGATAACATTATGGCGGCGAACCTTCCTGGGGGGCGAGATGACCGTGCGGTAAAAGCCTTAAGATTGGAGTAAGACTACGAATTTTCCGTTCTCAACACTCGCACTTCAGAGAAGTTCGACCTTAAAACCTAACGCGCGTGCTCAGTATGGAACTTTCCTATTATTGCACCTTGGGGTCCAGTTGTCTGAGGCCAGGTTAATGCTAATCCTGTATATATGTATAAGCATCCCCACAATTTCCTGAATCGACTTAACACTTTCTTTTCTCTCTCTATACAATTTCTTTTTATTCTCGTCGTGGATTCTCGTCTCTTATTCGCTTTGGAAGCGGAAACCAGAGAGAAACCACTGCGATCAAGCGACCCGTTCTCTGCCGAGCATGCGCGGCTGACTACACCCACACATCACATTATCACACGGGTTATGCTCACGTGCGCCCATGGATTCATCGTGCGCCTATGCGAAGAAAAACAAAATGGTTTGCAAACTAGTTTCTCCAGTTTTATTTTAATTTATTCGTCCCTGAATCAGGACGGCACGGTTCGCTTGCTGGTAGTGGTTTTTCTCTCTTTTCTCTACTAAAGCGGATAAGAGGCGAAAATACAGTGCTCGCGGGTTATTAAATGCACCAACCTGACAAGATGATTGGATCAATTTCATTGTACTCTCTCATAACCCAGATCATCAACCTAGCCAGATCCTAGAAAAAAAAACACTACAGCAATGAGTAGACTCTTTTTAATATAATGTTGCTCTCCGAGTTTTCGTCACAGCATGGATCATGCAAACAGTGAAGTGGGTAGCCTGCGAACAGGCTATCTCTTTGCAGGGGGACTGTGGCCTGTTCGCAGGCTACTAACGCGGGGGAAGATCACAGCCTGATCTTCTTGCAGCTTCACAGTGCTCTCACATCACTTATGCTGTCACAAAAAACTCAGAGCCTGCTCGAAGGCTAAATATACTGGCAAGGAGCATTTTTGGAAAAAAGGCAACAACTCAAGAACATTGTTGAGAACACATCCCAGACTGAAATTTTGATTTGTACAGCTATAAACAACTTTATTCTACTTGTTCTACGTGCACAATTGTAATGTGATAAGGTATGTGACACCTGAAGTCACTCTACATTGCATTTAATAACAAATTACTCAACCAGTCTCCCAGTGGGGCTTTTCAACGCCACAGTACAACACCGACCAGACTTTTTACCAGACCACAATGCAGTTTACAATAATATTACTGACAAGAGTAACAGGTGCCCCTGTATCTTAAGCAAAGCCATACATGACACCAGGGACTATGTACCCTAATCTTTCCAAACAGCATGCAAGTTCTTAATGACCCACAGGACCTACAGTTTATCGTCCTTGTTTGCAAACCATTTGCAGATGTCATTATGAAGGCAGCACTTTCTCTTCAGTTCCATTGATTATGACCCTGAGTCAGGGTTCATACACTACTGGTCCATCAAAATTCCAGGACATTCCAACCATATTCACAAAAATCCAGGACCAGGTATGGCCAGGAAATTAACAACAGGAATGATTTTGCAATATTTTTCACATTCATTTGTTGCCCACAAAAAAAAACTTGAAAAATGTGAGCAAAGATTTAAAGAAAATCATTCAATGATTAAATTAGACTCAGAACTAAAGGCAAAGACATTTTCCTTTAATAATAATAATAATAATAATATTATTAATATTATTATTATTATTATTATTATTATTATTATTATTATTATTATTATTATTAAGTAATCCGCATTTTCACCAAAAATACATCATACTGAAAATACACCAACCTTTGAGTAGATGAATTGCCTTCGTGGTGAACCTGTTCCCCATACCACTAGAGGCTTGCCTTCCTCTAAATCATATACATATAAATACCAATGAAACAGTTACTACCTTAATGTGTCCTTCACAGACTGAACAAACAATTTTGTTAAGAACAGTGAAAGTGGAAGATTCAGCACAAGATATTTACATGTACACAAGATGTTTTTCACTTTATCTGCAAGGATTTGATTCTGACTCTGTAATAATAGGGACCTTGGATTGGAGTACGAGTTTTCCATGCCAAGCACGCGCACTTGGAAAAATTTTGACCTTGAAACCAGATATGTCCAGAAATGCAGGTAATTAGATGCACATCGATTTTGATAAGCGTCACGAAGTGTCCCCTTGCTCTTCTTCTCAACTTCAACATCACTTGCGTCCAGAAACTACAGGCAATAAACATCACAAAGTGTCCCCCAAAGGGTGCTTTTCAACTAAACATAAACAGTTGCATTTACCCTAACCTAGAAATAACCCTAACGCAAACCCTAACCTTATTGTTAGAAACAGGCACCAGGCGCTTAGACTTAACGGGACACTTCGTGATGGATATCAAAATTGAGCGTGCATCTAATTACATACAATTCTGGACATACTGTAAGTGCTTGAAACCTAATGCGCGTGCTCAGTACAGAAAACTTGTACTCATAGTCGTACACGTAATCCAATCTAAAGGTCACTAATGTAACAAAGCAGAACCACAGACACAAAATCCAGACTATTAGAAGAAGATAGAAACATGCAGAAAATCTATTTAATAACTTCTATTAAATGTACTTCTGTTCCCTAATTTGTCCTTACAAGTATTTTTAACTCACGTTGTGCCAGGTAGACCTTGTGGATCAATCCTGGGAGCACATGTGAATCCTCCAAGTTGAAGTTATCATATTTGCCATAAACATTGGTGGGTACGACACTAGTAAACAAGCATCCATCAGGATACTGTTGGTGGTATGCCCTGTGAAGAATGAATTTCTAATTATTACTAAAAGGAATCCCCTTAATTTTTGTATCTGCCATGTGTCTCCAGGGTGTCAACTCATGCCCAATATGGGCATGCATTTGAATCAAGCCAACCATGTAATGTGCATTCCACTTTAACTTAAGGCACTTTTCATTTGACAGAACTGACCGGCCAGACCAGGCATTTGGTTGGGCTAACTCAAAAATGCCTTCAAAATAACACACTTCTCAAGCATGATATATACTCCTTTTAAAGAATGCGAGCGATATCATGCAACTGTTTGCTGAAATTGTTGCATTTTGTTTGTAAACTGACCGGTCTGGCTGGCCAGTTCCGACAAAAGGAAAGCGCCCTAAGTTTTGCCCTTGCAAGTGACACCAAGTGTACAGCAACTGAGAAAGACATGATTTTGAGTAGCTAATTTGCATGCTTGAAAAAAATTAACTGGAAATTCAAGGAAATCAAAATCTGCAATCATAGCATCAAAAAGGATACACATGGTGATTTTCCTACAATACTGACCAGCGAGTACAGTTTCAAAGTCAAGTTAATACCATTCAGAATTCCACAAGTAATTAATGTTTGTAACCATTATCATTACTAGATCGTTTTCACCATCAATGCCACTATCATGCCACCAAAAAAGACATTCTTACCCATTCAAGGAAAAAAGCCAGGAAAATTAACTGTTATAAAATCTCACAAAGTACATAAACAACTTCTCGAAGTCTGAAGTCTGTGTAGTACACCATTTTTTAAACTATTTGCCAAAACGTTGCACACAACTCACAGTATTATAAGAGCTTTGTACAGTGGCACCATCCTTGCATGTACACATGTTGTACACAAATATGGCTGCCAGAAATCAATGAAAAGATCTGGAATTCACTTTGCAATGAAAATGCTTTCTTCTCACTCATGAGCAGGTATATGTATGCATAAACACAATCTTCTAGTACTTGAAACATTTAAACTGTTGAAAATTAAAAGGAAAACCTTTTTTTCCCGAACTAGACAGCTACTGTCTTGTTGTCACGCAAGGTGGAAATTTGGAAATTTAAAATTCCATATTTTGAAAACGAAAGATACTACGGCACTGGAATCTTGTAAAAAGATGTAATTCTTGATTATCTTCAAGGTGGAGCAGATGAAAATTCAGAAAACCTCACGATTTTGATTTTAGAATTTGATGACATCATGGTGAAAATGATCTATACTGTTGTGGATACATTACTTGTTTTGCACATCAATCATGCGCTTGGAATATGCATAACCAAAGTTGGAGGAATGAGGTGCGCCATTATGAACCATCGTTTCATCTATAGGGTAAGTTGTCTTGTCAGGGAAAATGCAGGTCGACAGGCATGAAACACACTTCTTCACCTATTCCAGCCAAACAAAAAAGGGCAATTATTTCACAAGATTATACATGTACAGCTGCACAGTTGCAAGAAACAATTAATTTGTGACAGGCAAATATACAGCTGTCGCAGTACGTATAAACTATGTAAATTGCCTGAAGGCCTATTGCACCCATGTGGAGAAGTATTTTTTGTACACTGCAACACTGAATGTTGTTTGTATTGCAAGGTCTCCTAAGATTGAGCTGAAATGAGACATCACATCACAGTCAACATGAGTTGGTGTAAGGGACAAATTAGGTGTCCGCATACCTAGGTGTTTGCGGGCGCGTTTTCCCATGGTATTAGGGGGAGTTGAATGTGTTTGTTTCCAGATAGGAGTTTTCTTTTTTTGTTGTTTTTGGTCGAGAAAGCATAATAACTTGTAAGTATGCTATATTTTCCCGTTTATTTACTACATATAAGTTGTTAATAGTTATTTTGTCATTTTTTCAGCGAATCTTTCCTTTCACTTCACCTTAATTTCCCTCTATGTGAATGGATGAATACAAGTTATGTGCAGACGATTAAAAATTTAAGTTTAGTAGCCGAAGTGGACGCTACAGTTGGTCAACCTGTATCACAGAACACCTGGGCTTTTCAGAATATTAAGTAAGAACTTTCCTTTCATGCAAATGGCACATTTTTTATTAGTACCACATTAATTTTGCTAGCACTGTGCAAAAGAGGGGATTGTTAGTATTGCACATAAAAAAGCACACTAATTTTCTTTTTTTATTTTATTTATCTAATTATTTCTTTTTATTATATATAGATATATATTTTGTTTATTTGTTTGTTTGTTTGTTTTTTTTTGCAGGTGCACATTTTTTTTTGCAGGTGCAGGTGATATAGATTCAGGTGAGGTGATGTAGGTTCAAGTGAGAAAATAAAAGTTTAATTTAAAAAACATTTTTGGCATTGTAGAGATCCTTCACATTTTACTAATCACACAACATTTTTAGATACAGACTTAACCACAATGTCAGGCCTTATAAACTAACATTACCAAGTAGTACAGGACACAGTACAATGCAGGTTCACAACAACAACAACAACGACAATAGCGTTATTCAACAACATAATTTGTATTTTGGTGGACTCACCTTACTCAAGTGACAGTTGTTCAGTACATTATCATTAATCTGGGTATTCAGTCTCTAAAAATAAGACAAAAAATAACAAATTTAACTTGTGGTTGAAATACTACATATATTTGAGAAACCTAAAGAAACATCATTTGGCCTTGTGTCACAGTTTATAGTGATGAAACCATAGTGAAGTAAAGCTGTGCAGCTCCACTGAAATCTGAATCAGGTTTCAAATTAATTAACGAATACGAATACAAAGGAAAGTAACCAAATATCATTACTTATACTGTACTGAATTATATTTACATTTTGATTGGTTCTATTGGAGTAGAGATGCATAGATAGCATCATTAACAAATGCATCGTGAAATGGAGGTTGGGTGCCTGGGATGTCCATGAGCTTCCACAGGAGGCCAACCAGCCAGCCAGTTCCTGTGGCTGAGTAACACTCTCATGGCTGGTAATCCCTACAACCCAGCCATGAGCCCCCCACGCCAGGCACCCAGGCATGTGTCACACTAGCAAGAAGTGGAGAAAGGGTATAAAAGGTGGGGTAAAGCAAGCCAACTGGACGAAAGCAGCACAAGAAGGCCAGCAAAATCTCCAACATACGCTGCCATGTGAGCCAAATGAACCACATCCATGCCTAGGCCTCTGCTTTTCAATGATAACCTTGCTGCCAATGAGCATCGCTCTTTGTTGCTAACTTTGCTAAATTGTCTTAAACCGTGTTGAACAACTTTTTTTTGTTTGTTTCTTTCTTTGCTAAATAAAACAAATAGATTTCATGAGGCAGTGTGCCTGATCAGAAGACGTAGTCAGACATCAAAATGTGGTAAGAATGTCAGTAACAAGTCGTTGTTCCTACTGAATTTTGACATCATCTGTGATCTATAGATCGTTTTCACTCACGTGACCAGCGGTCATATTGATTTACAGAAATAAAAGGAAATATTTGCATAAAAATAGAGTTCCATTTCCAGAAGATTGTTTTGGGCCACCAATATGGCCACCATTTCTTTGTTTAGGTACACCAATACGGCTACCGTGATGTCATGTGAAAACGATCTATTAATAAACAGATGCACGGCAATTGTAATCTACTTGTCAATTGAAAGGTTGATAATCCAGAATTTTGCAAAAGCATGAGTACATACTCTATACTACCAGCTTAACTACTCTGAATAAAAGCTCAAGCCCTTCAAAAGTCATAGCCACTATTTGATGTGTTTTATTTTTTTTCTTTGTTTTTATTTTATTGATCTTCACTCCCGTTGCAGAAGTCTATTGAGCAGGGCACCCACAACAGGATTTCTTTGTAACCAATTACAGTGGACCTGTTTAGAAGGTGAAGGTGACACAGAAGATCTTGAAAGGTGAAGGTCCACCCAGTGAGGCTAATTTCAACCCACTATACAAGAACTTTTCGTACCCAGAAATCTAGATTGTATTTGAGGTTCTTGAACAGTCCACCAACCAGAGCAGCTAAGTGGATGACATGTGTAGGCTTGTGTTTGTCAAAGATTGCTTTTGTTGCTGCAGCATCACTGTTAAAAAAAAAATGAAAAATGTCATACAAGTCTTGAATGTTCAAACACAATGAAAACAAAAAGCACCTCACATGAAAATTCACAATGTCAACACAAACATGCAGGAAGCCTGGATTTCAAAATCACAAATTTCACAATGCTTTATTTGGAGCTGCCAGGCTAAACCTTTTGCATTGGTTTTGAACAATATTATCATCCAGAACAACCCTTGATACCCACATACATTATTGTCATCATAAGTTTATTTTAGCACAAGACAATTCAACATTTCAACACATAGATACTATAAGGTATACAGAGTACAGCTGACATGGCTGGCTACTAAAGTCACCTATCTATGCCACAGCATTGCAGAAAATTATATTGCAAAATCTGCTAGCATTTCGTAAGTACCAAATTAAATAGATAGTCCGTACTAATTAATGACAGTTTACATTTACTATCTTGAACTTGGCATTGGTCTGGAACGACCTCTTTTAAGAGTACTTACCAGAGGTCTCCATCTTTAGATGATAAAAATATCCATGTTTCATCTGGCCTATTTTCCTCTGAAGCTACAACTTCTTGAAAAGCTTTCCCAACAAGACCAGTTCCACCAGTAACAAGAATTACTTTGTGTTCCACCATTTTGAAATAAAGTTACAGTAAAATAACCCTGCAAGACCAACACAAGCAACACAATGCTGCAAAACTGATTCTATACAAAAGGAACTTACTAATATAATATAAAATTAACTTAATAATATAAAAATATAAAGCTCAATATTACAAAAAAAAAGCACCTAAAGCATGTAGTTTACCAACCCACACTCAATTTAAGAACCGTGCAAATTTGTGTCGGCATCAGCATCCATGTTTGGCGTTAAATGTGTTACCTACAGTACGAACTGCTCAGGGTTTGTATTAGAAGCTGGGACCCAGGTACCAGCACCTGTCTACAGAGTAAGAGAAACATTTTGAAATCCACTTGTCCATCGGACAACGATCATAGAGAATTTGCTTGTCCGAGACCCAAAAGTGCTTCTCCAAAAAGACTTGTTCAAACTGTATTTATAAATAAAATCAATTCAACATGTGGCTTTTGGTGTATTTTAATTTATAGCAATGTCAATTGTGAACTATTTACAAGGCTACAAATATTATTAAAGATAAAAAAAAACCGAACATTTTCGACTTTATTATACCCGCAGATAAGATGACTTAATTGACTCAAGAACATTCAGGTGTTTTTTTTTTTCTTTTTAATGACATTTTAAGCCTTGTAAGTAGTTTAGACATCAGAAGTATGCTTGTCCCATGGACAAGTCATGTTTAAGATTTACATGTCCGAACTAAATTTCTACTTGTCCCGGACAATCAGACATAGGTTTTGGCGCACCCTGCGTCTAGTTTGAATGGAGTACCCAGCTTCTATTAGGTACGAAGTTGAAAAATATCAGCATCAATTCACATACGGTACCTGGCTACTCAACATCTGGTACCCTTCTACCTCAAAAATTAATGAAAACCCTGACTACTATCAATGACTCACACTGGAGAGCTGGTTTACTAGTTAACTTAAAAAACTCCTCTTTCAAACTGTTGCCAACAACTACCTGCATGTTACAAATGCCTTATTGACAACACTAAAAGTACAAACAAGCACCAGACATAACTGACAAGTTTACTGATGGTCAACCTACATAAATTTGATGGACCGAAATGCACCAATCACTGTTGACAGTTTTCATAGCCAATAACAACACCACTTATCTAACAGATGGGCCATAACATCACATTTCTACTGACAAATCTGATCAGTGACCAGAGTACTTACATGATCCACTGAGACTATATAGATCACTTGACTCTAATTTCCACTCAGGTTTTTGAAATGTCACTTGATATCATCAACTACAGCCCTTCTCAGACTACACTAACCCAGACGATCTTCTTTATCAATTGAAGTTATTATATGACTCCTGAGTTCAAACCATTCACAATTTTTGCGTCATCAATAGGAAAAATGCATCTTTTTTTTCCTGCAGTTAGTGGGTTGATGTATCCATAATTTACTAATGAGTAAAAAAATTTAACCAGCACAACAAGGGATTTTTTACTCAGTAATACATTGGGAAAATGGAACTGTCAAACAAAAACTGCGTCACAATATAGTAACACAGCACATTAAACATTTTCACGCTATTGCAAAATAAGACATACAGAGGTTACATGCTCCAAGCCTCATAGCCATCATATGCCTTGACAAAAATTGGCAGAAAATATAATAGTCTCCTGTACCTCAGTGGTAGCTCCAGCATCCGAACTTCTACTTACAAGGTAATAGGTTCAACTCCTCTTAAGAGAAGTCAGACCTTTTTTCAAGTCTGGCTGCATCACTTTCTGGAAAAACATCACTGTCACCATTCCCCAGGCTGAACACTTCACATTTAATTCCTTTGAACCATATCACACATCGACATTCAAATCCTAGCAGTATGCAGGACATTTCTCCCATGAACCTAGTTCTATGGCCTAGTTCCCACTTAAGAATTGGTTCATGCTTAGCGTGCGTATATTGAGTTATGGATACACGCGGGAAGTTTGGAGAGCACGAAAGAAGCATAAGAGTTGCTCGAGGCATAGCCATGAGCAACTCTAGCTTCTTCAGTGCTCTCCAAACTTCCATAACTCGATATACGCACAGCTAAAAGCATGAACCAATTCTTTTATTAATAACATAGTGACAAGAAAGTAGTGTGCGGAAAACAGGTTTATTCGTGATTGATTACAAAATTCTCTCAATGCGCGTACTGAGAAAAACAAAGATTCTTATTGGCTGATTACAAACACGCCATTTTGTATTTGATTACAACTTGCACACGTCATCAGATGGACGCACGGCCGTGCGTATGTTCAGAAGTGTACCATGATGACGCCAATAGGAATTAGATAGGGAAGCACGCATGCTATGTTATAAAAGTTTCCTGTAGCTGAGTCAGGCAAAGAGCATCTGAACTTGTGATCAGAACGTGATTTTTATAGGATTTTATTTTTAGAATTTTATTTTTTTATTTTTTGCACTATTGATCACAATTTAAACAGCAAACAATAAAAATTACTTCCCATCACATCACAACAATATAGAAATATTTACAAAATTAATTTAAAAATTAGGATGTGTACATGAGTGACCAAAGTACACTGGTGAAAATCTTTGAGGATCTTAACAAGGATCCTGCAGAAATCTTGCCAAGATCTTTACAGACCTCAACACGATCCTTGAAGATCTTCAAGGATATTTGCTAAGATCCTTGTACTTGTTTTCACAAGGATCTTTGTAAGATCCTCTCAAGATCCTTAGAATATCCTTAAGGATCTTTTTGCATGTAGTTAAGCTGCTATCTACCCAGTACCCACCTGGCTGCCCGATGCTGTACCATTTCTATATTATGGCAACCGTTGTTTTCTACGCCCTTTCATGCATATGGGTCCCACATAGAGCTACAGTACTCTAGCCGAGGTCGTAAAATTGATGTGTGTGCCTTGGCTTTAAGAGTTGGTGAATTTACTCTCAGATTATGCTCAAGAAATCCCAGAGTTCCATTTCCCATTGCAGTGGTCTTGCCAAAGTGGGTGTTCCATTTCAGGTCATGGGATATGTGAACACCAAGGTACTTGGTACTAGAAACTGTTTTAAGTGAGACACCATGGAGAGCGTAATTAAACAGGAGAGGGGTTAAGATTTGAAGGTTTGTAGGGTTTGAAGATCCCTTAAAGATCCTTCTAAGATACTTCAAAAATCTCTTAAAAAACAAAATCCTTATCCTTATGGATCTTTAGCAGGTCCTTGAATATCATAAATGATCCTCAAAGATCTTGTGAGATTTTTTCACCAGGGTTTAAGCTAAGGCTTCCGAGTTGGTCACCATCATTCTCAGCAGTAACTCAAAATTTCATCCTTTTATGAAGGTATGAGAATAAGGGAGGCGAGGTAAACAGTACAAGTCCTTCTCCACCCCCCTCCCCCCCTCAAATCTGACCTTTTCAGGAGAGGAGGAAAGCCAAAGGGAGAATAAATTAAAAATAAGTACAAATATTTTTTTTAATGTAAAAGAAAAAGGGCTTATTCTATCCCTTCTATGCTACGTTACAGATTTTTTTTAAAGATTTCATCGTAACCAGTACTGAGTGAAACAAAAAACAAATTGCCACGTGTTAACCCACAATTACACGAATTATGTAAATGACGAACAAGCTAACGTTGGGCGAATGTGACCGACCCTGTCGTTCATCCGAATAAACTAAAACAATTGCCGGCGGTCAGTTGTAGATTGGTTCCTATGTGAATAGCTATAGTCCGATACTATCTGGTTGCGCATGGAGTTGTGGAGTTACATAACGTCAAGAGAGTTTGAGACACAATCTAAAAGTCTCACAAAATAATTAATATGGCCAAAATTCAAGACAGCGTGCCCAGTTGAAGGAAGATACACCTTTACAACGTCGACACAGACGTAATTACATAGCTCTGTACAATACTTACAAAGCCGGGCACAAATTTATCACCTTCGTCGAGTAGGCGTGAATGTACGCTCCTGTGCCGTTCTCGTAGCTTTTGTCACAAGGATTTTCCGTAAAGTGCTTGCTTAGCAGCCGCCCACTGGCAAATCATGCCTAGGGCAGCATTTTCATTAAATATTAAAATAGACACCTTTAGGTATAAATAAATAGTCTGTCAACTGCCATTGTTTTTGTCCGGGCAACCCTAAAATCGGGAAACGGGAATGCGGAATCCGGAAATCGGAAACCGGAGTCCAATAATAAAGCAAAACAAAGTTTTTCAAATACACAAAAGTTAAGTTGTACATTTCTCGCATGCAAAAGTAAAAAGGTCACTAAAAAAGGGCTTAAAAGTACAACTCCGTGAAGAAAGGATCCCCGGTATTTCAATTCAATGTTCGTGCTTCTGTTATTCCTTGTGAGGGCTATGGGTATACGAACCTTGAGTATCGTTCGGCATAATTTGATTCTAAGCACCCGCAAAACGACTTAAGTGCGCTTGCTTGTAACTGCTACGTTGTTAAGTGATCTGCATACAATTTGCCAGAGGTATGATTTGGCCTTCGTGCCTAGTAGATAGACGACCAAGCAGCAACTATTACAAATCACCACGTATTGTTGTAAGGCCAACGTATTAAGGGAACCTCCACTGCTACAAAAAGATGACTTTAAAAGGCAGGAAGTGTTGTTCACAATCAACTTTTTTGTTTGAAAATTCTTCAAAGAAACCGTTCGTGCGAGGGAAAAACTGAGTTTTAGAATCGCTTGTTTTCAATTTTAAATTTCCCGGGCACTGCCATCTTGAATAATTGTGGCGTGTTACGGTTGCTCTATTGTTATTATACAAAAGCTCTTTATGTCAGAACAATAGGGCAACCGTAACACGTCACAATTATTCAAGATGGCGGCGCCCGGGAAATTTAAAAGCGAAAACAAGCGATTCTAAAACCCCATTTTTTCCCGGAAGAACGGTTTCTTTGAAAAAATTCCAAACAAGTTTGATTGTAAACAACCTTTCCTGCCTTTTAAAGTTATCTTTTTGTAGCAGTGGAGGTTCCCTTTAAGCGAATGTAAGCAGGCGCCTAATCATGCAATAAAAGCTAAGCACAGCGAACCCTGTTAGTTAAAATGATTCGAATCAAGATGGGATTAACACCATTTCAACCGGTAAGATATGTGCTAATTACTTGGGCGGAGGAGCCCAAGTAATGGTTACGAGAGGGCTATGACCATATATGGTTGGCCTCAAATTTGCAGTTGCGGTTTAATGCACATGCGTAACTCTCAAAATTAGACCGCGCAAGAAGGGGCATGCACATAAAACTAAAGTAAACCTGGAGGTGAACACGACGAAAGTGCTACGAAACGCAGAGGCAGTGAAATTGGCTATTTTGGGCCATTTTGCTAAGGGGTAAACCTTACCATTTGGCCCGAAATGAGCAAAAAGACGTCCACGATTATTGTAAAATTCCCTGAAAACGAGGTCTAATAGCCCTATAATGGATTTTTCTCAAACTTTTAAGGCCTCTAGTTTAATGACACTTACAACGCTTATTGATACTCTTCCGTCGCAGGTTTAATAGCGACCTTTAGATTGGAGTACGAATTTTCCGTACTGATAACGCGCATTAGGTTTGGAGGTAAAAAGTTTTTGAAGTGCGCATGCTCGGAACGAAAAACTCGTAGTCGTAGTCGTTCTCGTACTCCAATCTAAAGGTCGCTAATGCTTCGTGAGGTGCGGAGCGTATAGAGGATTGCTCAGAGACGCCAACTGAGGTTTCACCTCATATCGGTAGCACTTTATCAATTTGGGCAAATACGCATGCGCTAATTTTTCAAACCGTCTATGACCGTCTACGACACCGCGGCAAAATGAGTGCGCATGCTCCAATGTCAGGCGATTTCGAGCACTTAGATGATTGTGAATTATTTGGGCGGGAGGAAATGGAGAAGTTGTTTTGCAGTTTGTGTGCAAAATCTCTGGCTAAACATGGGCTTGACCATTGACAGAAAGCGCGAAACTTTGATCCAGGTGTTTCTGACGAAAAGCTCGATGTGGTAAGTGGCAAGTGAAACTCGCTCATGTTTGTAAGTTAATATTTCAGCACACTTGAGTCGGCCCACGTCGACGTTGGTCGACGTGTACACTTAGTTTATTACCCCTCAGAGCACAAGCCTTTTCTTCCGGGACTTTGCCAGCAGAAGAGTTCGCAGTGACAATCGCCGCAATCAAAGCAGCTAGAATGGAGTTCATGCTTTAGCGCGAGCGCTTGTCTTTAAAGCATAAACTCACCCTTGTTGCAATGATATATTTTTTGTTCAAAAAGATGTGTTGCTAAAGATTCTTTATAGAAGCTTTCTTCAAATGGAGAACCTTATCTTCCTTTTTATCTCCTTATCCCAGCAAATGAAAACAAACACCGAGAATTTAAATTCCCGCCATTTTGGCGGTTGACTGTTTCTATAGAAATTTGGGATACCTAGTCCCTCGCGCGTTCAACAAATTCGCGCGTGGGTTAAGCCTGCGCACTCATTTTGCCGCGGTGTCACCGTCTACTGATACCGGACTTCCGTCTACTGCAATGCATACCACATGAAAGAGAAATTATTACAATCTCGAATTTATATCGCTCGAAATCCCATAATAAGTTAACCAGAACTGAGCTGTGAGTACGAAAGGGATCTGTTACACATGGTCTAGGGACCGACATTTCTCTCCCTCACTGCCGCGTCGGGGGCAGACAGGCTGTCGTAGAGGGGTATCTGAAAGCAGCGAGGAGCTGGGGGTTGGTATGAGCGGGCCGAAATCTCGGGGAGACTCGTCATGGTACACCGCTCAGGCAACACGTCCGGAGGTACCGCTACTAGACCCTACTAGGCCTTTTTAGATTTTTCTAGTAAAAGTAGGATATTATGCCAGTAGCATTGCTTTTTTTTTGGCGAAATTACGCTAAAATTATGCTCTTTTTTCCAAATTATGCCCCCTTTTTAAAAATTATGCTCTTTGAAAAATTGCAAATAAGTCCAAAAAATACATTTTTTAATTAGAAGCCGTTGGTCTACAAGAAAGAAACGCAACGAATCCACAATGAAATTCAAATAAACATGTGGTTCACGTAAAATAAAATATAAACATGTGGTTCATGCACACTAGTACTAGACAATACTCTCATGTAGTTTCTCTGCGATTGTTATATTGCAGCATCACACTTGCTAGTAGTCAGAAAGTGCACTCTCTTGCTGCTCATGGAAAGACGCCGAAAGCAGGCTAAAAACTCTTTCTGCGGCAGCAGAAGAAGGTTGAACAAGTAAGACATTCTTGTAGTTTGTAGCCTTCCCTGATGAGAGGTACTGGGACCAACATGGCCTACAATGTTACTTCCGGTTCCGGTGCACTCCAGACCCGGGCTCAGACCGTTTCAGACGCCGCTCAGTGATTCACAGTGAACTACAAATGCTACTACTTGAACTAAAACTTAAAACATGGAATAACGTCACCAAGTGCTTGGAAATAGAGATGAACAATGATCAAATTGTAGCATCAAAAATGATCCCATAATTATCAAAATATGCGAATTATGCTAGCATTGCTACTTGGCACAAATTATGCCAGTTTGCTCAAATTATGCCAAAAATTATGCTAGCATAATCTATAAAGGCCTAACCGCTACTGGTCCAGATTTTTTGTTTGTTTTACTTTTTTTGATTGACGTCTGCGTATGCGTGAGTTCGCTGGTACTCTAATACATAATCGTACCACTTGGGAGACGTAGTGACTACATTTTTTTTAAATCACAAATGACCTTTTGAGTGATCCCAAGAAGCGAATGCCTGAGCATTTGCCTCACTTTTACTTAATTACTTGTTTTGGCAGGGGAAGACCTTTAAGTCTAAGTGCTTTCTGCCCAACAATGTCCGCAGCGGCTAAATGGCCGGCGGGAAGTTCTTGTGAATAAAAGGCTAACAAAAGGACGAATCGGAATCGCCGACTTCCCATGATCGCGTCAGATTGGCTAACCAAGCCAAAGTGTTCATAGTAGAAAGGTTTCCCCGTCTAGGAGGGTGACCCTACCTTCGAAAGTAGGTGACCCTGCAAAGCGGTTCACCCTTCTAGCCGAGGAAACTTTGTGTTTCTCATATAAACGATTCGCCGCGTGTAGGAAAACTTGGCTCGCCCAGGGTAGCTCGGGTAGGCGGGTGACCCTATTTCTCCATATAAACGGGGCCTAAATGACCTGGAATGTTTTATCATTTAACCACGGCTCTATCCTCCGTAGCCAGCTACGGTGACTTTTGGCACCTCGACCTGGATTATCGCGAGTTGAATATTCCAAACTGCATTCAAGGACTGATTCATTTCTCATTGAGTTTTAATTTTGGCAACCCCTTGAATTTCGCTTGAATTCACTATTTCACTTCATTCACTCTTTCAAAATCAAGATTTTTGCGGCTTATGGCAAAGTATTGGTAAATGAAGTACTTTTATCCGATGATTAACTTCTATAGCCAAACAGAAAGAGATCCGGCAAGGGGCTAAGGAAGATTAATGAAAAGCAAATCACCTTTTCAGAGCCTTTTAAATTTTTTTGGAGGGGGCGGGCAATTTAGTATGTTCCAATAATATTTGTTCCGCAATATTCCCACCTCCCCCATACCTACGTTAGTTCTCCCAACAAAGGCATTGTGGGATCCAAGTTTTTTTCAAGATGGCGGCTGTGTCAGGTGAGTGAGGGCCGACTTGCTTTACTCGTATCAAAGAGTAAAGGGCCGTAAAATTAATCTTAAGGTTTGTATATAGACTGAATGCTCTCTCCAAGTCTCTTTTCGAGGTGAATTGTGTGACGAAGGATGTGAACAAAATTGGTGTCGTAAACGGAATTTTTGTTTTAGTAGGTGTCGATGGTCCATTTGAAACAGAACGAAGTCCTTGATGGCACTATGATCGATGTTGTTTTTGTTTTGAAATGTATTTGTCTAAAATTTATTGGTGAGAGGAATGTGGTGCTCTTTGGCGTAGCTCTAACATTGTCGCGTGATTTTTATTTAAAAAGAAACGGTACGAGCGTGAATAGAGTTTTGCTAGGAATATGCATGCATAATGAGGTAGGGACCTGTACGGAAATCTTGCCAGAAACGGGCGTTAAGCTTTAAGATTTTCAGATTTTCTGTGGTGCTTTTGTTATAAATTTATTATTTTATTAGATATTAAATCCATGTTTGTTTCCTCCTCTTGAAAACGAGGACCGAAATATAAGGGTTGCTCACAGCCATCCCATTACTTTGGGTTTGTTTGTTATCTTGAAGGAACCAGAACCTCACGAGGAAACGTTATGACTGGGGATTTGCCCGAAGATTTCTTGCGGATATCACCAGGAGTGACTCAAGTTCCTCCTCCTGGTCAAATGATGGCTGTTCAACCTGTTACTTATTTTCAACCAACTTCAGCTTTTATGCAACCATATCAGCAGCCTCCATCTGGGCGGCTAAGCATCACAGTACAACAGGTCTCGACTCTATATATTAGGTCCTGTCCAAGCATGCAACATGAAGCACTTCCTATACAGTAAAAAGAAAATTACATTGTGACTTAAATATGTGATTTTTTTTTTTTTGCTTGGATAAAAGTAATTGCAGATGCTTAGTAGTAAAATTATCATTTTTACCATACAAAGTTGCTCCACAGTGTAAAATCCCATTTTGTAAAAAACAAATCCCAGAAGTGTAATAAATGTTGTGTTGTCGTTCATGCTATGGTTGTCAGTAGCATGTCCCTTCGGGTCTTCTTTTGTTCCTTTTGTTTTATGTCACCAGTCCTCCGGTACATGCAGAAAGAACCCTCCCTTCATGTTTCACTCCATTTATTGCAGAGACTAGTACAAGGCAGATTAAGGGAATGGTCAAGTTTGTGGGGTTTAGGCAAGTGGGCTGAGGATGAAGGACACAGCACAAACAAATATTGTGGGCTGTGTGAACAAATCAGGGACTTGAGTTTGTCAAAACATGGCCAAATTCCTAGGAATAAATACCTGTAGCTTGCCTTCATTTTTCCATGCAACCTATGATTATTGGTATTGGTAAGGCCACGGTCATTTTGAATGATTTCACTCCTGGTTGAATAACCTTTCTTACAGGCAAAGCTAGCCAAGAATTATGGTGTTACACGCATGGATCCTTACTGTCGCATCAGAGTTGGAAACCATATCTTTGAAAGCCCAACAGCCTATAATGGCTCAAAGAATCCTCGTTGGAATAAGTTGATGTCAATGTATGGATATTGTGCATTAGAGATCATTACTAAGTATACTAATGAATAATAATGGCTGTTCATGAAGATATCGCTGGGACAAAGTTGAACATTATCCAAACCTTTTCCCATTTGACTCATTTTTTGTTTTATGAGAGCAAACATTTTGCCTTGTTATAATCATTGTTTTTGACCTTTGAAGAATGCTTAAAGATTTAAAGTTCTCCTGATCTGTTGGTACATCTGTTGTCTTCCAGACCTGTGCAAGAAGG
>BLFK01000113.1:3973829-3986329 GCA_014634185.1 Astreopora myriophthalma | reverse complement strand
ACAGTCATCTATGCCAAGTTTTCACCAAAAAATGAAGGATCGCCTGCGTACTTCAGAGCAGGGAGCAGATACAATCATATGGCTGGCTGTTGCCGATGCAGTGACCAAGCAGAAAAGTGGCTGTTTCTTTCAAGACAGGAAAGCAGTGGCCACACATTTGCCACTGGCATGGTCCCAAGCTTCCAGTAATGACAAAAATACCTTTATGGCAAAACTTGAGGAAATAGCAGCAACGTTTAAATAGATTCTTGGAATACAGTGATGAAATTTGTGGGGATTGTTAATAGGTCAGTCAGTACAGTTGCTACATATGCAAGGGTTACAGTGGTAGAAGCATAATAGAAATAACCTGCAGTTGAAAAAATTCAAGACTTTTCATAATAATTATTTATTTAGAAGACAAAAACAAAAGAAATCGAGAGAGATGTCTATTCAATATTGTCCTCAGTGCCTTGCCATCAATCTCAATGTTATGTTTGAAAAGAGCCTTGAAACAGCAAGGACGAAAGGTTTGCTTGGCTCATTATGAGGCCTTTCAAAAATCAAGTTCAAGCAAATTGGTGACTTTTTATTTGTTACTCTGAGGTCCCGAACAATAGTATAGAGTGGAATAATGGTACAGCGTGGATAACACTTCCAAAATCAATAATAGTACAGGGTGAAAAAATCTCAAAAAGTCAATAATAGTATAGGATGGAATAATAGTACAGTGTAAAAAAGTCCAAAATAAAGGACATGTCATGGCGGCCACCACGTGTAGTGCCGGCAGGTTAGCATGGGTTCACAGAGATATAAACGACCTTGGACATCTCCTGACAATTATACGATGTAATATTTTCCATGATACAAGTGTACCGTTATTAAGAACCCTATAAATTAGACAGAAAACTAACGGGAGAGCTCCTGATCAGCGAGAAACAGCATTTCTGATCTTACAGTGTTAGGCCTAAGCACCAATTTGAAAGGGTTAGCTTTCAGTTATTGTTATGGATAACTGTATTTAAATGCTTTAAAAAATTGTGAGTTTTCATCAGCTTGCCTCGTTGGTCTAGTGGTAATTTCCACGAAGAAGAAGATAATGACCCACTTTCGATGCGTTTACACTTTCAAACATTTTCTTCTTAAATTTTCATCAATTTTCTGATGAAGAGGCTAGATTTAAATAATCGTACATCTCCCCCTTTCTATGGTTTATTACTTTTCTACATATTAACAGCAAACGAAAAAATAATAAGAGTTCAGGACAAGTAAGTGAAAAAGTATATTTTTGACAACGTAGGTTTTACCAAACAGCATAATGGTTTGAGTATTAGTGCTGTGATCTATTAAAGTTGGTGTTACAGTGTTACATGAATGGTGATTGTAAAACTAAGGGCAAGTTCGATTGACCCTATTCTAGAATAATAAACGGAATAACCTAGGTTTTCTTTGGTGGTAGGTTTAAGAAGATATCTCTATTAATATTTTGTCTGGAAACAGTGCTGAAAATCTTCTTTGTATTCCAATAACATCAAAATTCTCCTAGGCATAATTTTTCGAAGTAAACCTTTGTATTCTTATTCTGGAATAAGAATCAAACACACCCTAAGTTTAGTTTGACAATAAGATAATTCAGTTCTTATCTGGAAACCTGTGTTCAAGAATGAAATCATATGTCACAAGAACAGGCCAGGAACTTTCTTTAAATTTAAATCAAACTGAGTATTAAATGTGGAATCTTTGGCCATCGACATTCGACAGCCACTTAAGTAAAGTTTCACACCACTTTCAAACGAAAATAGGAAGCATATACTGTAAGAAGTCACCTCAGTTGGCTCAAAGCAGTCTCCAATAGTCTGGGGGGTGAAATGTACAACTACTGGTGGACGAACACGAACAAAGAAAGCTAATGAGAGATCTATTGATTTCGTCCACCAACATGGCGGCGATGGCGCAACATGAAAACCACCTATTGGCTACCCAGCTATGCCATTACATTTGCGACAGGAGAGGGTTTCAATGCCCAGCAGACATGTAAGGGGAAAGAACATGTCCTTTCCATCCATAAGAACAAATTAACCTTGACTGTGAGATAGAAACAGTACCTTGTTTTCGTTGACAAACCTACCAAAGGACTATCTCGTACACAGAGTCCTCGGGCTCTTTGGTCAGAGGGTGAGCGCCCGGAGATACTCGGATAATGGACACCATTTTCCCACAAAATATGCAGTGAGGGCAAAAGGACGAACAAGTTTACAGAATGGCATAATTATGCTGAATGAAATATTTGCAGAATGACTCAAAGAAATAATTAACCACAACCCTAAAAGGCTTTTAGGGTTAGGGTTAATTTATTTCTTTGAATCATTCTGCATATATTACATTCAGCTCTATGCATTAAGACACGCCAATGGCTGAAACTATTAGTACACATGTTTTCTGGTTACAATAACTGCTTTTACCACCATACAAGATGTGGAGACGAAAGGGACACTGTTTGTTGGTGTTACCAATAATTTTCAATCAACCTTACCCTTTCCTAAGGCTAACATTCCCAGCTTGTCCCTTATTGCATCTACAGCCATGTCTGACAAGACTGAGCCTACTGTCCTTTTTGGAGACTTTGCCTAGTGTTTAGTTCTCCACACGAAACGCTAGCACATCCACAGCACACATAACATAAGAGTTTATTTTCATCTTTTGTTGCAGCCTATAAGCCACAAATGAAATAATTGTAAAATTCAAGAACTAGCAATAACTGTTACAGTGATAAGTGATTTTAAAAGAAATGGGAGTTTGGAGATGCGCTGGAACTACAAATTAAATTTAAGCACCAGCGACGGATTATGGCCAGGAATGATGGTTAAGCTGGACCTACAAGCCCAATCTGATGTGCATTACTGACAAAATTTGCTATTTAATTTGTTGTCTGTATCCACTACTACACTAGTCCAGCTCTGTTTTCAATCACATTTGAACAAACCATGGCAGAAAAACAATGCACTCCTTGGTGTTAAATGCTTGTCCATGTGAAGAGTAGTTTTGATTTGAGAAGACAATTTAAGGGTCTCAACTACCCGATCACTGCACTTTTCTCACGTTTCCAGACTGAGTTTTGTACAATAATGAATTGGCCTTTTATATTCTGGTTACTTGAAGTATGGTCACCACTGAGTGGCCTCATCTGAACTGCAATGGGCTGACTTTGAGACCCGTGGTATCCCTGCCAACCTCGGCAACCTTGCAAACACTACAAACTGTTCCTTTGTATTCTGGACAATACGAAGCTTGACAGAGTGGACATTTCTCCTGAGGCTTGCCCCTGCACAGAGAGAGCAAAACAAAATAATGACAATGTGATTTTGGGAGGAGTGACGGGGACAAGGCTGTGAAACTCAGAAAAAAAACACTGAATTTTTATGGAATGTTATTGTGATGTGTGGCAAAAATACAATCAGGTGTGAAAAAACTTAACAATCAGCAACTGTAGTTTGTTTGTGGTTTACTCACATAATCTGAACTTTACTTTCACTTTGATTGGTCACTACACAGTCAACATAACCAAAGTATTTTAAGGTGTTCACTGTTTTCTTTGTTACATGTAGACAGTTAACATGGAGATCACCATTGATTCTGAACCCAAGCATTGCTGCAGTAACACATGGTTTTACCATTATTTTGTCTAAGATCCCCCGGTAAGCCTAACTGAAAGCATATTCTAAACCATAATAATAATAATAACAGTAATAATGTGTCTGCTAATCACCCTTGCTTGCAGCCTGAAGGCTGAATTGCGAAGGGCGCAGCTCAACAGGATCGGCCGAATGCATGTTAAAGGCGCCTCAGTGGCTGCCGCCAAAGGGTCATGTATGATCCCGGAGCACAGCACCCAAGCCAGATGTTTTTTTGACTTGGGAGTCGATTTTGGAGAGGGAGCAAAACCGGAGTACCTGGAGAAAAACCCTCAAGTCAGGTTGAGATCGACTGAAACTCAGCCCACGTGCAATTGCAGAGGTGGGAGGTGCTAATGTAGAACACAACACCAACCTGACTTCCCAAGGCATACAGTACAGGGGCACCAGGATGGTTACCCATCCGGATATTAACCCTGCCCAACAGGACTTAACTTCGGTAAACAAATGGGAACCGGTGTTTTCCCGTGGACAAGCCATACTAGTACTAAATAGCCATACTAAATATAACCGTACCAAATATAACGATACATGCATCACTGCAATGAAAATCTACTGAAACTTTATAATCATTTTGGCTGCAGACCTCAACAGAGACTTCAAGTTTAAATGAGGATTGGAGATATTATTAAGTTGTGGCCTCTGAAAGGGAACAGCCATACTTTATGATACCAGATCTGAAAAGGGTCACTCAATTAACAACGTACCTGTACAGAGGCTTGTAAGATACTCCACAGATGGTAAAAGGATTGTGTTCATCATACTGAAGGTTATGAGCATCAGTTAGGTTCTTGTCACATGCTTGAAGAATCTTGCGAATCTAACAACACGCAAACAAATAAACAAACCAGGCGGTCAATATACAATGATCTGTCAGCAAAGATGTCATACCCGTTTCAGATTTGACTTGTTTAAGAATGGGTTTAAAACAATGCTGTTTTGTCTCAGGAGTCCAGTACCCATATACTTAAGTATCTGTGAAATTCTGTGCACAGGATACCTAAATGTTTCCCAAAGCACCTAACACTTGCCAGATTAGGTCCTTTGTGTTCTTTAAAAGCATTGCACGAGACCAAGAGAGAGCTTTCCCAACTACACTATAACTATGATAACAATGCATTGATCATCAAGAGTTTCAGATTAAACATTTCCAATTATAATTGACCAAGACTTCAAAAGGAAAGTTTCGTCAGCATGTAACTACAGTACAGAGATGGTATACGTATTGTGGACACCGACTCTCATTCAATTAGTGATGATCAACCCAATAATTACAGTCAGGGCTGATTTGTTCAAAGCAAGGTTGGCACTAACCTGCATTAAATGCCGTGACAACCAATAAGATTTAACCAGAGTTAACCACTACAGTAACCCTGCTTTGAACAACCCGGCCCAGAGTATTAACCCTTCAATGCCCAAGAGTGTAACTTATAGATTTTACTCTGGCTAATACCAGACGATTTTACTCGTCACTGGGGTACCCCTCGGGCAAGAAAGGGTGTTAACCCTTTCCATCTTGGTGTTCTAGCTAGGGTGAAAAGATAAAAGGCTGGAAATTTACATATTATATTTTTTCCAATTTGCATGTCATAAATATGCATAATCTGTCAATTTCAGACATTTGATTTTAAGTTAATGTGCAAAATGAACAAAGTATCTCTTCACATGTCTTTAAAGTAGCAAGTGTTTCATGAAGTCAACAGTCTACAACTTGAATGTGTCTTGCTCAATTCTTTCCCTTTCCTCAAGGTGCCTCATTATATCAATGACAAGAGAAATGAGAGGGTGAAGAGGAAAAATCACAGGATGCTCAGCAAAACAAAAGGGTGGATGAGAAAATAGCAGGGTAGAACGCCCTTTCATTTAGGCCTAGTTAGAACACATGTCCCCATTAACCCTTTAATGTCCATGAGTGCCACCAATAGATTTTACTCTGGCTAACGCCAGCTGATTTTACTTGTCACTGGGGGACCCCTAGAGGAGGAAATGATTAACAAACCTGAGTTGCCACATCAGGCCGTGGTCCAAGTTCCAACAAACGACGGGCAAAGGAAGCGGCTGTCTTGAAGTTCTTTAGCTGTAAAAAGAAAAAAAAAACATCAACCACTAACACACCTAAATGACTCTTAACACGTACAGTGTAGAAGGTCATCCAGTTGGACTCGTAACTTAACAATAAACAATATGTTTGACATCAATAGGAAAATAACAGCAAATACTAATTTATTACTTTAAATGAAAAAAAGGAGCCATGTGATGCATGACAATCCTTTAATCTTGAGCAATTAAACCAGTATTATGGGGTTGGGGGGGGGGGTCCTACACTCATGGAACAAGATGAGAAACATCTTGTATAGATTCTGAGGTAGTGGTCAACTTGAATTGAGAGCCCCTATGCTACTTTAACAGCTACACAAATTGATCTTCCTATCATTGTTTGTTTTATTGATTACCTTTCTCTCAAATGCATCATTTTTTTATTAACTTACACAAACTAATGTAGTTAAAGCTTAAGTCAAAGTTTGCAACCTGAAGGGTTCAAAATATGCTCATTACCTTGAAGAACAGATTGACAGCAGTTCTCAACGTGAGGATTTGATGGACTGGCTGAAGGTTACAGTGGGTAAAGTAGGCAGCCATCTTAAAAAGAAACAAGCATACAATGTCAGGTTCAACCCAATACCACGAAGAATAAATCTTGTTTTAATTCAGACCGCTGTCTGTAGTAGAAACTAACCTCGCATATTCTCTTTTGCTCTTCAAGGGTAGACTGTGGAAATAATAACATTTTATGTTACCTTGGTACATAAAAGCCATTGGGTATTTAATTGAAGGCTGAAGTTAACCATCTAAAAAGCTTGATGTCTAGCAATGCCAATGTTGTAGAAAGAACTATTAATTTTAATCTAGCCACTCCAATGAATGGACTTGTGTGTCATTGCAATGATTAAACAATCAAATGATTAAATAATAGAGCAGTTTTCAACTGAGTGACGAAAGTACATGTAATTACGCAATTGCTTTGGTTTTAGTTTGCTCTAAACTTGATTAAAAAAAAAGAAAAACTTGCACAACTTTTTCAACAAATCAGATAACTAAAACCGTTGCCTTGACTTGCTTCGAATTCTGATTGCCTGGTAAAACCAAGTGGTGAATTACTTTGTTTTAAGAAAATGGTTTGAATCCAGGAGTAACATACCTCAATTGAAAATGATCATCTGGTGACTGGAGTCCTGAGAATGACTGTTGCTGTTGTCAACAACAACAGTCCTTCTCAGGACTCCAGTCACCCAGATGATCATTTTCGATCAAGCTCACTTTGTTTTGTTGTTGCCTGAAAGGTGAATTTTGCTCAGAACATGATTGGCTTTGTAATTACCTTGGTTTTGGTTTTATGACGGTCAACTGAAAACCGCCCTCATGATCAAATAGTGAACAACAATGAAGCTTAACCCATCAATGCCTGACAAGCACTTTACAAATTTTACTCTTGCTAATGGCTAATTTTACTCATCAGTGGGGTACCCCTTAGGAAGGAAAGGATTCATCGCTGGCTAAATGATCAAACATTTTATGTCTGCATTAACATCCATCTACAGCTCGCATTCACCTTAGGAAGCTCCTTTCGCTTAATTTCCATCTGCAATCCAATGATATATTCACGGCAGATTCCCAGTAATTGCTGAGCCTCACTGATCTCCTGTTTGTTGTCCACGACCAAGAGAGTCAAATTCAACAACACTGAATGGAGCTTTTGCACCGCTTCTTGAAACTTGCCTCCTGTTGTCAACTGATAAGCAGCCTTTTAAAACAAGACAAGACAGTTAAATCCTTCACATTTTAAATTATCAATTCCTACAAATGAATGTAAATTTAACCTGCAATCGCTGCACAAGCATGTTAAGTTTCAAGCCCACTGCAGGAAGGCCCCCTTTGGCTCCAGCCTCTCTCCTAAAAAAGGAAATTTAACATAACCTCGTCACAAAAGTGTGCATGTCGCTTTTGTGGTACATATGGAAATACAGGCTACAATGTTTCTAGCAATTGGTCTTGCAATGCTTCAAAAGAACACTTGTTTTGTGTCAAAAGAGACAGACCTTTTCACTGTTTATGATGCCATCTTGATTGGGAGCAAACAGTTTCAATTACAGAAAATATAAGGGATTTTGGCCAACTTTGAACCACTGCAACGGCACTACAAGGAGGCAGATTCCCAACATTTGCCACTACTTTTAATAATATTATTTTATTTACATGATTCATCCAACAGAAAATTTGGCTAATGACATGAAAGAATGCACTACACTATTTAGCTTTTTTGTTGTTGTTGTTGTTGTTGTTGTTGTTGCAGCTCTATAATATAACTTTGACAGTTCAGTCTTATGAATGCCTGTAAGTAGACTAAAGCTCACCAGTTTCGGTGTGGATGTCCTAACAAAGGAGGTCCTCCAGGTGTGGCTGGAAGGGCTGTTTTTCCACGACCAAAGGCCAACATAAACAATGGCTTGTAAGGTTCAAATACCACAACACCAACTTGGTCATGAAGAAGCTGTGTAAAAAGAAGAAAAGCACAACTTCACGTATTACTAAACTGCATAATAATGCTCTAGTACCACTGGCGTTCCACTGGGCCACGCTCTACAACAGTAGTTTCAACTCACTCTCATGGCACTCTCAAATGATCCTGCTAATACATGGTCAACAGCAAGCTGAGAGTTTGTACACCAAACCTGTTGATGACAGACAGTACTTTATTATTAGTTTTACAAGAAGAATACAAGACCAAGTAAATTGGAAAACAACTTTGAAAAGGGCATTTTTTAAAAAAATGTACCTGACATTGGCTAGTGCCTTTAACAGGTGGGACAAAGTAACCTTCATCTCCAGTGCCAGTAGCAGGGCCAACATCCTGATGAGAGAAAAAAAAAATTCAGGGAAGCAGTACGTAGGTATACCATTCATGCAACAGGTCAGTCAAAATCAAAAGATTTGCCAATAATAATAATAATCAGTGTTCTCCGTAAGCATGGGTGAATGGTGAAATATCCGTCTAGTCGCCCTTCGCACGCTGGCTACAAAGGCAGAAATAAAATATAAGAGGTTTACAGGTTTTCTCTTTCAAGCTGTTGCACATAGCGAGGTGAAAAGTGTCAAAACCGGTCGTACCATTAAACAATTAAGTTTACCTTTGTATATTAGTAGTTTCAGTAGAGAAAATTATGAAACAAAGAGATGGTAACAAGTGCATTTCTTTGCATGTTCCATCAGAATAAATGAATATTCTGAAATCATTTAACAACGGACCTTTTTTCATGTCCATATGATAAGTACAAGATTACCGTACAGATAATCAAAATAAAGCAAATCTGTTAGAAAAAGGGGATGAGCAAAATACACAGTAGCTAAAAATAAGCTGAAATGCATTTTAAAGACTGAGTCAAATAGAAAATTTTCCTGGGGAAGGTCCCCAGACCCCACTCTTAATTCAAGAGCAGCCGGTCCCTCCCACACCCATCCCCACACACACGGCATCATAACCACTGTGCCTTGATACAGTAAACAGGAACTTGCCACTTACTTCAATGTTTTCTCCTTTTATTATAACATCTTGGAAGAACCCTTAATAATTATTACAAAATGACCCAGACACATTTTGGGGGGTGCTACAGTGATGTGTTAAATAATTCATGAATTAGTGGCTCAATTATGTTTAGCTCGTGGAGAGCTATCAGGATGGTTGGGGAAGCAGGATGTCAGGCGTAAACAATAGAAAATTTGTAATCGATTTCCGATCATCTCAAGTTCGGCAGGCGCATCCGTGGTCGTTAACATTCATGCATTCGTACTCCACGAGCTTACCACAGGATGCCTTTGATTTGAGTGCTTGCAGCTACATGTTCTTTAATATACAAGTGCAGGGAGTAAAACTACAGATGCACGCACTACTCAGACCCTAAAAAAAAATCCTACCCTATTAGGTTTCCATAATGGACTTACCAAATCAGGGGGGAGGACAAGATCCTCATCCCCAACATCCCAGCCACCACCCTCTTCATCTTCACCAGGGATGTCACCATCAAAGCCGTCATCACCAAATCCACCCTCTGAAATTGCAGCAGGAACACAATCAGAGTTTCAAGCCTATTGCTAACTCACTGGCCTTTCAAGCTTTTTTTTACTAGGTTGCCACAGGCTACCCAGTCTTAAAATGGGCTTTATTTCTGATTTCTCTGCCGTGACAAAATGGGAATATTGTGCAATAGTTCCCAACATGCCTTGTGCAGGTTTACAGGGTTCCCCTCCCTATTTTTATCATCCAAGATGGTGGCATCGCATCGAAGGATTGTTCATCATCTTTAGCTCGCCTTCATTGCTTGTACACCCAAATACACCTGCTCTTCAGGAAATGGATTTCATTCCTTCGCTTTGAGGCTGGAGGAGTGCTCTGTCAGTCTGTTCACTGCTTTACTGCTTTGGGTTTAATTTAGTTATGATAATGCTTACGGCGAATCGCTTTTCCCTAGGACGCTAAAAGTGAGTACCTATCTCCTGCCACAAATACAGATGCTATATTGCATTTCTTCGCAGACAGCGGAAGCTTAACACAAGAGAATTTCCACAGCAAATAAATTGCCTTAGGCCAATATCAATGATCAGTAAGATAAATGAGGCTTTCATGTACTGTACTACACGTATATTATCAGTATTTCGGTGGGTGGAGAACACAGGTCTTAGGTCACTGCATGTTTTATCAAACAGGCCTCGGTTGTTCAAATGGCGCATGAAGCTATCCAGCGGATAAGCACTAGCAAAACCAATTGATTTATCCAGTGGATAGCGCTATCCACCCTTCAAACAACTGGGGCCAGAATTTTAATGTACATAATAAGGTGCCTGGATCATTTTACTGACATAAATATACACAGGACCAGGTTTTAAATTTCCTAATCTCTTGCTATGATTTACTCTGTGATTGATGGCTTTATACGGACACCGCCTACATGAAGTTGACATAAATTATGACTGTTTGGTCTGACAGCTGTAGGTGGATCATGATAAGGATTGACTTTTAGTTTAACCCAGTAAATGCCTGCGAGGTGTTTTTTTTTTTTTTCAAAAGAGCAATACCAGTAAATGAAATTTACTTCTGACTAATAATAGCTGCACATGAGGTCGTTGTATGGCAAGTCTGAAATTTACTTCTGACTAACAATAGCTGCACATGAGGTGGTTGTATGGCAAGTCTGAAAGTTGGAAGCTTTGTTTTGGATGGTTCAATAAAAACCTGTTACTAGCCAGGGCCAACACACACACAGACACCCACACAGCCACACGCCCATGCGCACACATATGCACGCACACACACACACAAACAATTTATTTACTTTATTATTTGGCATGACATATAATTACACATGACAACCATAGACTGGGCCGCACATAGCTTGTTGCTACTACCTTTACCTACAGCATTAACGGACAATGAAGACAAAGTCAAACAATCAGATCTCAAAATGAGAGATACCTTCATCGATGACAAGTGCAGCATCTTCACCCCATCCATCTCCTGCACCCTCGTCCATGTCTGTGGCAGCCATTGCAGCTGCCCCACCTCCAGCTATCAGTGACAAATGCAGTTAAAGGTGCTTAGTTTATGGGCCTTTTATATGATATTGGAATTTGCGTTCAAAAGATTATAGCAACAGTCCCATGTAACTGCTTTATTTAATAACACATGCACGCACAGTACAGTGTATGAACTCAAAGAGCACAACTTTGATTACATTTTCCAAGTTTCTGCGTTGGGGTGAAAAGTTTGAAATCAAACCTTTAACCCAGTAACTCCTAATGGTGACTATAGATTAAATCACTCTGGCTAACACCACCAGGGCCAAGTAATTTATCTCATCAATGGGGGAACTCTAACTAGGAGGTTGGACCTTATTCTTGACAATGAACCAGTTGATATGTAAATAAGTTTTACCTAAATAAGGTTATTTTGTTACTGTATTCCTTTTGCTCATAGTTTTGTTTTTGGGTCACCTACTCAATTAGTTCAATGAACTATTTAGGTGGCCCAAACTTTACACAATTGACATAGAATTGTAACTATTTCTCTTCCTTTTTTTGTCATTCTTTCTAGAATCAAAAGCAATAATTGCAAATAGTTTTGTATTTCTCTTTTCCATCTTAGTTTTTATTACTATATTTATGGATCCATCATAATGCATGCAACTGATCTATAATTATCTTAATCCTTTATAAATAATATTGTGTGAGTTAAATAAAAATTGACTTGACTTGACAATCTTGACAAACAGCTTTATTTCATCTTTGTTCCTTTTATGTTTCAATTATTCACACACACACACACACACACACACATACTGCTAGTCCAATATTATACCCCACCTTTTGCAGCCATGGCTCCTTCAAAAAAGGTCTTGGCCACAGTAAGTAAGGGCCAGTTGCCTTCATTTTGTAGAATTGGCACTGGAGGGTGCAACAGCTTGGCATTTGTATTCACTGCAGGGAGCTCAAATAAGAAAAATAAAATCTCAAAGAAGAATTCCAAATTCACACTGCTATTATTAATAATACATGTAGTAAGGCTGCTTGGTTTATGACGGATACCGTGGGTCTTTCACCGAAGTCGCAATTAACAATTGCATCAAGCTAAGTGGAGGGTACTTGCCTGGGAAGTGCTGGGCCATCACTGTGACAGCCAGCCCCCTAGACAGTAATATGCTGCCATGCCTGGCAATCCCAGTAGTATCCAGGCACCTGTCACACTGCTTTAGCAGTGGAAGAGGAGAAAGGGAAGGGGGG
>BLFK01000113.1:3948777-3963529 GCA_014634185.1 Astreopora myriophthalma | reverse complement strand
ATGTATGCTTAGTAACTTCACACACCTTCAGGATTGCTGCTGTCAATTTCCTTTGGAACTGCAAGTAGCTCATAAACACAGTTATCTGGATTACTTGCATTCTGAAAAAAAAAACAGGAGAGTATTTGTATAGTATAGGGAAGCTTGATGCTGAAGATGGGAATTCAAAATTGAGCATTATTAATGCAGCTAAATGCAGATTGGCAGCACGGTCATCTTCAGAGAGCAGTAGCGGTCAGTGGTGCGTGGCCTAGTTGCATGCTCATGTGGGCCTTCAGCCACGTGGGTGCACTTGTTGGAGATCTTGCAGGCCTTCTTATGCTGCTTTCGCCCAGTTGGCTTGCTTCCCCCCTCCTCTCCCTATTTTTGCATTGCTTGTCAGTGTGATGGGTGCCTGGACGCCTGACGTGGGGGCTCATGACTGGGTTATGGGGATTGCCAGCCATGGGAGTATTACTTGGTCCAGGGGCTGGCTGGCTGGTCTCCAGTGGAACCCCTTAGACATCCCAAGCACCCAATGTCCATTCCACAATGTGGTTGCTAACCATTTATCAAGAAGAATGTAGCTTCCTATATGTCATACATCGACTGTATACATACATATGTCATACATTGACTGGTAAATAACAAAATATTTAATCGACCACTCCCCTTGCTTTTCAGGGCCAATGAAACAATGATTAAAATCAACATAACAGAGTAAAAAATAACAACTGGTGGAAGCAAGACCAGTTGGTCATTTACAAGCGCAGCTAAGGAGTTGAACCAGGGACTAGCAAGAGCAATTCCAGCAAGAGTTCAGAGAAGGACCTGATCCCGGGACCTTGGGATTACAAGTCCAGCAGTGACCCTAACCACTGGGCCACGCTGCTTCCATTGGATGTACTGGTAATCTTAACTTAAAATGAACTAAAAGAACTTTACATGTACGTACCACAAGGATCATCCTCTTTCTTTTAGTGACTGTTCTAATCCTATGTACAGTTAATTCTATGTACAGTTAAATATGCACCCCGTGTACGTTTACCAACAGTTCAAAACAGCTGGCTCAAAAAGGAAAGAGGCCAGTCATACATGTAGTCAAGAAGACTGTACCCTCTTAATCTTGTAATGATCTATTTTCAAGCCCTAAGCAGCACTTGTCAAACTGACGCTGGACACTTAAATAATCTAGGTATGAAAATACACTTACAGTGCAGAGCAGGACACAGTTTTCTGCAGGATTGTAGGACATGCTGTACACTGGGGTACGTGATGAATTTCTTCTGAACTGCATGACTGGGACATCTTTAGAGGTTCCAAATTCATACATCCTCAGATATCGCTCCTGCAGTTAGTTTGACATAAAGTTGCAAAATAATTTATCCCACAATTATACCCTTAGATAATAAAACTGTACAATATCTATGTATATATATTATAGTATGTGCAAACAAAGTTAAGCCTTTCAGACAGCAGACATCTTTGGACATCCCCATGGCCTTATGAAAGACTAAATCCAAAGTAAATTTTTTTTTTTACCTTTATGTAGTACAAAGTGTTTCCATGGACTGCATAAGCTGGTCTTTCTCGCTCCAGTTTGAACACAATCATCCCACTATCGTGACCTGAAAGAATATAAGATGCCAGCTTGAGAACATGTACTGTTATTTATAGGCAATTCCTGTACAGTACACTGTCAAGATGATCTTAATTAAGTAGGGCTTGAAAGTGCACTAGCCCAGGGGTCAGTAATGGGTTTGTGTAGACTAGCTAAAACAAAATTTTCACCAGCCAGACATGTCATGTGCATTTTCACTGCCGTGTATGTGTTTTCTGGTGCTGTACAAATAATGAAGCTAGAGAATGCCTAGAACTGAATTTGTACTTGACTGTCACTAGTTGGCAACCTCTAATCTTGAGACCTTTTAAGCATTATGCTGTTTGTGAAGATTCATACTAAATGTACCTGCAGCGAACAGATTGAGAGTAGGATGAGCAGCTGCCACCCAAAACCTGTCATGCTCTCGTCTGAAAGTTTGCACTCCCGTTCTGAAACAACCAATGATAATTACCACAAACACATGTATGAAGACAAAGAGTTGAAAATTATCTCTGTGTGTTGTCAGGGAGATGGTTGATTGAAATGCAAGGTCAATGATTTATGGGCAAACGATTCTCACTTTGCCTTCACCAGTTGTGCATTATAATTAAGGGTGAAGAAATTACCGAGGCGTTTTACTTTTTACCCATATTTACATGTGTACCAAATGCCAGAACTATTACAATCAGTTCACTTCATTTCTTCTTCCTAAGCTTGATGATCTTACCTCTTAGACATGTCCCAAACCCGGATACTCTTGTCTTCTGAATTGCCTGAACATCCAAACAAAAATTGTTCTACACGTAAGACTACAATTATAATTTATTACTTTTAACTGTGCTAGTAAACAATGAGGACACTAAAATTAATCACTTCTTGTGCACAGTTGATTGTTAATTTGTGAAATTGTGTTTCCAAGTTTTTAAACTTAAATCTCTACTTTCACCCCAGTAAGATTCCCTACAAATCCTTTGACTGTCTTTTGTGATTAAGGGAGCTAAGTACATACTGTTTTCATACCAAAAACCTAACATGTACATGCAAATATAACAATTAACTGTGGATCCTATTTAACTAAGTCTGAAAATTGTGCAATCTGCAGGCCTACACTGTACATACTCAGAATGAGCTCCTGTCTGGGGTGAAACATAACACAGGACACATTATTGTAGTGACCACGACATGTGTCAACTTCCCATGCTTTGGAATCTGAAAATAAAGTACAAGCAAAATGTAATTTAGCACTCCAGGTGTTGACCCTTTAGCTCCGTAAAGTGTCTATACATTTTACTCTGGCTAGCCCAAGATGATTTTACTTGCCAGCAGAGGACCTCTTACAAAGTGAAGGGTTAAGTTCTTTAAGAGACTGCAGTGTGCCCACAAGAATACCAGCAAGCATCTCTGGATTGATTTGTTACAATTTTGATTTGTCAGCTGTACATGGCTCCTTTTGTATCATTATTTCACTGAAGAAGATTATTTCCTTCCTCCTCCATTCAACTCACAAAATAAAGATCAACAGAGAAAGTAAAACATGATTATTATGCATACCATTCATTCTCCACAGTTTGACCTGTCTGTCATCAGCGCCAGAAACAATCAGCGGCATGGTAGGGTGAAATGCAACCCAGTTAACACCACGATCATGGCCCTGGTGAAAGCAAAATTAACATTATAAATTTTGTACTTGCAGTACAGAAAAACTTGGGTTTAGAGTCAATTTACTAGTGGTTTTTTGTGTGGGTGAATTCACTTGGGTCTGATTGACAATTCACAGTAGCAAGACTGCAAATAATTGATTTTCTCCAAATAAAGAAGTAATTTTCCAACTAAATTTGTTTTGAAGAAATTCACACTTGAAGAGACATTTACCTACACTTCCTCATAAACAGGTGTATTCTGTTTCTCCCACATAAATGTTTTCTCTAACTTATAATAACCATCAAGTAAGACTACAGTGTATGGAAAAAATTCACATACAAGAAATGCTCAGTCAGAACGTCCAGGTACGGCAAACTGTTGCCATTTATAACCTCCAATTTAAAGAAACCTTGTCTGACGATCAGCGGTTGTTTGCAGGCTTGATGAAGCATTTAAAATTCTGTGTTGAACAATAAACATTCCCTCACAAGATGGAAAACCTACAGTACATGTGCATAATATACATCTAAATCAAATGACTGAAACATTTTTACCTCTAAAACATGTTTGACAATTGCATCTGACTGGCCAAACAAATCAGTATGTCCAGGTGTCTTTAGGTGCTCATCCAAACCACTGGCTCCAGGCGCCACAGTTTTCTTTCTTAGGCCTGAAATTGATGAAATTATTTCAATGGAATAATAATTATTATTTGAACAAAAGCAAGAGTCTGATGAAGAACTCAAACAGATTACCTGAAATATCCCACACCCTCACTGTCTGGTCAAGGGAAGCAGAAACAACCAAGTCTTCTGATGGGTGAAACTGCGCACACATCACGTAATGATTGTGTCCCGTCAGAACACTATGCAGAAAATATAACAATGAGACTTCAGCTCCAAGGTCAAAAGAAAAAAATAATGTGCAAATTCGGTGTTCTCCCTTTTTTTCAGCTCAACAGGTAAAACAGTTTTTCAAACTGGTAGAGCACTCGCGGCCTTGCTTCTTGCGTCAAGAATTCCAGGCCATTTTAGGCAGTAACAAGTGCTGTTGTAGGAGGTAAATTTTACCAGTTACTGCCTGAAAAGGAGAACACTAAAATTGCTTTATGCTCTGGAGACCTGAAGATGTTATTGGCATATGGCATAATATACATGTAACATTGTACATATACTAAAACAAAACAAAAAACACCTACATTTAGCAACAATGAGCCCATGCCAATCAAGCAATGACTTACCAGATACAAGTTCGGGACTGCCAATTCCAGACACGAATGGTTTGATCATCAGATGCGCTAATTATCCATGGGTATTCCTGTTAAGAAATAAAAACAGCCCCAGAAAGAAACTTGCAAAAAAGGACATCAAACAAACTCAACAAAAGGAAGGGCATGAGGTGAATGTGAAATAATGGCAAAACAACAGTACTGTATGAACATTTTTACTTACATGATGAAAGAAAGTAGTTCTTATGTAATCCAGATGTCCCAACAAGGTAAAAAGGCATTTCTTCTGCTTATAGTTCCAAATCTGAAATATTGTCAATGGAACATTATCAGTGCCTAACCCTGATCATCATCAGACTAATCTCAGACTATCAGGGATGTCACCATTTCCCGGCTGGCCCTGATTTTGCTGACTAATATAAACTGCAAATTGTAGAGATCCCAGATTGTCTTAGATGGTGGGTAAATAAAATCAGGAAATTTTGTATTTTTCCAGAGCATCCCTGATTTCTGCGATTGTGATCATTCCACACATACAGTATGAAAACTCAAATCTTATTTTTACTGTCGGGGATGAAAGCGATGGTTTTATCTCAGTACCAAGCCTTAAAATGGTCAAATTCCAGTCTCCCAGCCAATTTGAAGTGTCAAAGATTTTTCCCAATGTATCCAAAAACGTCTGGGACCACTGAGCAACTGCAGAATCCCTGACTACCTGGGATTTTCCCCACATAAGAGAACTAGCCTTTAGATGCCATCACCAGAATAACTATCACCATCATCATCATCATCATCATCACCATCACCATCATCATCACCATCACCATCACCATCATTGTCATGACGAGTTGTGTACTATCAAAGGTCTTCTTTATTGACATCAAGAGAAAAATAATGAAACAAAAAGTTGTATGCACACTGACACATACTGATACAATATGAGAAACAAACCTTGATTTTGTAATCATCTCCTCCAGAAACGAACAGGGGCTGGTTAGTATGGAAATTAATACCTCTCACTGGGCCTGACAGAATCAATGGAATATAAAAATATACATGTATGGTTGCAGTTTCAACTTGCAAGATGGTACACGTAAATGTCTTTCTGTACCGTAACATGAACCTGAACTAGCTCCCAGGAGCTGGATGAGGACTTGGAGATTGGGATCCAGAATCTCTCCAGAAACTTTATCAAATCCGTCAAGGGACAGTTTCAGTTAATACTCAGGCTGCATTTTTTTGGCACTATTCTGTGTATTCCTATTCCGGTTTAGAATTAATGCAATAACAGGAATAAGGTCCCCCCCCAAAAAAAAATAAAAAAGAAAGAAAAGAAAATAATGCCCTCCTGTATGAGAGCTTAATGAAAGCTGTATTACTATGTCCAATTTTTCACATGTACTAGATTATTCAGACTCACCATCATGTTCATCAAATCGCTCCAGCAGAGTACACATGCGGTAATCCCACAGTTGAATAACACCATTGTGGAGACTCGCAAGAACCCAAGGTCGCTTAGGGTGAAAGGCAATGCCTGTGGTCCAAGAAAAAAATGACACAATTTTGAGAAATTGATTCAAAATACTCATTATGGTGTCAAATTGCTTTTAGTTGTGGCAAGATCTTACACATTTCCAGCAGGACTTTGCTTGGAATTTGTCATAGAACAGCAAACTCAATTGACTTCCTTTATACATGTACAAGTGTGCACCATTATACAAGGGTGGAATCCATGCATGTTTTATGCTAGAGATACACACAAGATTCTTTAGTTCTATGCCAAGTTACGCCAACTCCAGTTCACCAGGCAGGTGGCATTCATATGACGGTTTACGCCAAGTGCCATGATCATACGCCAGGCTCACACCGAAAATTTGAAATCTCACATCAAAGATCTTTGGCGTAACCAGCGCACCTTCCACACTGGCCAGTATGTTAAACACCTGCATATGTCTTGCATGGCACTGAGTTGCAAGTCCATCCCAATAAGTCCTTGACTAACAACAAATAAGCCTACAGGGATCTAACAACCTTACATCACTTGTGATAGCAGAGGATGTCCCAGTGTCAATTAACACTTGGCAGAGCTTCACAAGTGTGGATTGCTTTAAGCCAGGGAATGTGGAAGATACTCTTAGCTGTATAAACTAGTCTACAAATACTGTACTCCACCTCCACAATTAAATACAAAAAAAAACTTTTCTTAGAATAGATTGTTTCCATACAAGCAGAACCTTTGTGCTAGTTGGTTGTTCTTATGTATTTTTTAGAAGGTCATGATCAATTACAAGATTCCACTATCCTTGAGAGAATAGTTTTCTAAAGAACTAAAAAAGTTACAGCATGGTTTCTTCCTGCAAATTACCTTCGACCAATAATTGATTTTGTGAAAAGGTCATTTTCATACTGATACAAAAGTAAAATTTAGGGATAGCCAATTTCTTGGAACCGTCAGCAAGGTACAAAACAAGAAAGATAAAAATCACCGGATCATGAAGCCTTTCAATTTTAAGTTATCGACTGAGCACGCAAGCATACTGCGAAATATTCGAAGAGAACTCCAGGTCATAATCATCTTACCTTTTACTACCTCGAATGAAAATGATCGTCTTACCTTTTACTCTAGCAGATTTTGTCTCGAACTTTGTTAGCATGGCTGCTAAATGTTCTCTATGTGACACCTACGAGCACCAAAATGTTATTATTGAGTTGTAGATCGCTCAACTGAGGCTACGACCGCGAATATCTAATGAAAATTGCTTAAAATTCACACAATTCTGCGGAAGAGAACAAGATGGCGGTCGCCACGTCATTTCAGACATGTGTGGAAGCCTCGGTTTCATGTCGGAGGACAATTACTCCCTAACCCTCCCTCCCCTCACCCAAATAGTTATTTTTGTCTCATGCCCAGTCTTAAATTTGTGTCTCTCGGCCGACCTCTTCCTCTTCCCTCTAATCGAGCGCCATTACGGTAGAACTCGGTGTGCAATCCGCCGGAATCATCGAGAAAAACAAGACATCATGACTGAGGGGCTAACTTTGCGTGGAACGTTGAAGGGTCACAATGGCTGGGTAACGCAAATTGCCACCAATCCTCAAGATCCAGACAAGATCTTGTCCGGTTCTCGGGGTACGTGTGTTTTTATGTAGCGTAGCTTCTTGAATCAGTGTTACGTTTTGTCGGTTTCTCGCCTAGTTCCGTGTGTGACCACTGGCAATTAAGAGCTCTGAGTTGTTGTTTAAAATATGCATACTAATCAATGAGAATGCATCTCACTGAGAATGTGTTTCTCTTCAAGAATTGGACGCATAAGATACATTTTAGATAGTTTTGTACTTTAAACTTGTTTTTATTTCTTTCCAGTGAGCTTAATTATAATATTCTATGTTCGAATTGTCAAGATGTCCTGCAGCCGTGAATATTTTCTATTTTTTTATTCGATGCCTTCCATTTTTGGCTAGTGGTTAGGACTGTATATGCTGCACTGTCTAGCGTGTTTATTTATCAGTCAATCACACATACCTGTAAGGATTTTTTAGGTTCATTCCCAGATTTAAATGCAGTGCCAGTCAGAGAACATTTATTTTATGTTCATTCCCGGATTTACATGCGGTGCCGGGCAGAGAACAGTTTAAAAGTATTGTCTTTCTGCTAGACATCAAGAAACAGAATTCCATATGAGTGCATTATTTTGCCATCAAAATGGTGACTTGTCCTCTATCGGCTTGACGGTTACGGTATTTTGCATTCCAAATGGGGCCTGGCAGTGCGGGAAAAACCCCACTAAAAGTGAGAAAACTGCTTGGTCAAACACTACAGTAATATTATAGAATTTTTTTTTTTTTTTGCAAAGTTGTGGTTTTCCAACAGTGACATTTTAATTACATTCCAGAAGTATTTTACCATTCTCACAGTTGTAGTAAAGGTAGTAAAGGCTAATTTTAAGCCTGGAAAAAAATCTGAATGCTTTCAACAGGTGTCAAACCTACTCTTGTTGGGAGCACCATGACATTTTTCCCGATTATACCTCCGTCATTACCAATAAATTCATCATTTCATACATTAATTTTATGGGGCTTAAAATTCCGGTTTCCTACAATTGCGAGAATGCCACCATTTTGACATTTCAGACCAATCAGTATATATGCAGCATGTTAGTCACCAGAAGCTAGTTTAATGAATGGCATAGCTCCCACAAGTCTCCTGTGGCTCAGTGACAGAGCATCTGAACTAGTAATCAGAAGGTGATAGGTTTCACTTCTGTTAGGAGCACTAACAATTTTTTTCAAGTATGCCAGTATCATTTGTAAAACTAAAGTAACAAAAGAAAAAAAAACAAGAAACAATACCTAGCCAAAATTTGGCAATGAGCAAACAACTGTCAATCTGTTCTATCCCAGATAAAAAACTCATTGTGTGGAATCTAACCCGTGACGAGACAAACTATGGTGTAGCTCACAAGGCTCTCACAGGGCACAACCACTTTGTTTCTGACGTTGTCATGTCATCTGATGGCCAGTTTGCACTCTCGGGTTCCTGGGACTCCACGCTGCGGTTGTGGGATCTTAATGCGTAAGTTAACATTCGTCAAGGTGTGATTTCCAGATTCTAATTCTGTTTCATTCACCTCCAAGTAACATCAGAGGGAAAATGAACTACTTGTTCAGGGGCTGAGGCATTGCAAGTTTTTCATACCTGTATCACATTGAGATCAAAGGCTCCTTTAAGTGTTGCTATATGCTTTCAGATTTGATTATCAGGTTAACTTCAATTTATTATTTGCTGTTATTAACTAAAGCTGGAGATAATTTTTCATGGCTCTCTTGGATTTGTTCTTAGTGGAGTCACCACGCGGCGATTTGTGGGCCACACTAAAGATGTTATGAGTGTTGCCTTTTCTGCTGACAATCGTCAGATTGTGTCAGGATCTCGTGACAAAACCATTAAGCTATGGAACACCCTAGGGGTCTGCAAGTACACAATTCAGGTTCGTACTTTACTTTGTCTCTTAAACCTTGTTTTGCTCCAAGTGCAAGGGACCCATATTTGCAATTGTCCGGTCGTCCATATTACTGGTGGTACTTTTTCAGTTTGGCTAGCAGGTTTTGTGCTAGTTCCAGTACCAGCCATTATTGCTGGTGAAAATGCTAAAGTATTGGAGTAGTGGACAGAAACCAAAGTTATCTATAGAGGTGACGTCATGAAATTCTAAAATCAAAGCCGCATGGTTTTCTGAATTTTTAATCGAAACCAGATGGAAAATTACCTAGTAGATCTTTTTCCCATTTTTTGGTCCCGTAGCAATTTTTGTTTTGAAAATACAGCATTTTGAATTTCTCTTGCGTGACACCAAGACAGTAGCTGCGACAAAGCTGTATGGTTCAAAAAATGGTCTTTCATTGTGATTTCTAGCAAATTCTAGCAAGCACTCTCATCACAAACTGAGTTCCTGATGTTTTTGTTGATTTCTGGCTGCCATATTGGTGTCCTTCAGAGGAACACCAACATGCCGTCTCCATACAAAGCTCTGTAAAATCGCGTGACACGCTTTGGCAAATAACTCAGAGACGATGTACCACACAGACTTCATTTTCATTTTCTTGGCTTCTTCCATTGAACAATTTTGGATTTTATTTTCTATTGCCTCACAGTGAAAACATTCTATACATATTGCTCACAAAGCAAATCAGAAGAAGAGAAACTTGGGGAAAAAGTTTTTTTGATTGATGAGATGAAATGTCTAATATGTAACAAACTTTCTGCGTCATGGACAATACATCGTCGTCAGACAAGACTGGCTAGTCAAACTGAGTTATTGCAATTGCTGCCAAACCATTACTAGCCACTGGGCCAGAATGCTTACAAGTGTATTTTTTTACTGCTAATTAAGCATTCTGATTTACAAAAAATGGTGAGAGTATTGTTTTCTTTTCTTAAACAGGATGAGGGACACACTGAGTGGGTATCCTGTGTGAGGTTCTCCCCAAACTCAAGCAACCCAATTATTGTGTCAGCTGGTTGGGACAGAGTTGTTAAGGTACTGTGACATATTCTTTCACAGTATAAAAATCTGGTAAAAAACACTTTGTAGGCTGCATTGTTATTCATTGGCAAAACTGCAGTGTCACTCTGTGATGACCACACTCCTGTGCAGTATGGTCTCACCAAAAAGCTTGAGATGACTGAAACTGATTTGTGGATGCAAGGGAAAGGAATTAGGTTAACACGTCACATAAACACAGGGTTTGACTGCTGCTTGAATTTTAAAATAAAACGTTTACAGCCATAAAAAATCCTTGAAAATCACATCTGGTGCTGGGAAGTCCTTGCTTGCAGTATCCAACCCAGATGGCTAGTATGACAATGCATGTAGATGTCTCTCTGGCATAGATTTAGCTCCACAAAATGGTGAAAACCAAGTAAAAACTCCTGCACTTGTTTGCTTTTGCACTCACTGCATGGAGTCCTTGAAAAATTGGAATTGCGCACTTGAGCGTCCCTCAAAAGTCCGCAAATTTCTCAAGAAAGGGTAAAAATCCTGCTAACGTCTTGCATACTTCTAGGACCCTTGACATTTGCCAGTTTTCCCAGCTTTCATAGCAATAGCTTATTGCACTTTTTAAAAACTTGGGGACTCTCAAGTTCCAATTTCATCAACAGTTTTGTTCCTTGCTGCCATCAATCACATTTGCAGTTGGGATCAGAGGCCAGATCATGCTTTGTGATTGGTGGATTTTGATCCACTTTGTCAGTTTCTGTTTTAAACAGTCGGTCAACAATCGCCGTGAGTATGATTGATGGCTGTAATTCATTAATCATTGTTATTGAACGATTTAGTAATTAACCAAGGTTTTTTATGACCCACCAGGTCTGGAATCTGACAAATTGCCGTCTTAAGACCAACCACATTGGCCATCATGGATATCTGAACTGCGTGACTGTGTCTCCTGATGGCTCTCTGTGTGCATCTGGGGGCAAGGATGGTATGGCAATGCTGTGGGACTTAAACGAAGGCAAACACTTGTACACACTTGAGGGAGGTGCTATCATAAATTCCCTGTGCTTCAGCCCTAACAGATACTGGCTCTGTGCAGCTGTTGGACCCACCATCAAGATTTGGGTACGTATCACCTACAGGGGTACTGTAGAACCAAACTTTGACTAGAATTCACTTGGAAAGACTTCCTTATCTTCATTGGGAAAAACTGTGCCCAAGGTCTTTATTGCTGTACTCAAGGCAAATGACCAACCTGTAGGCTGATGAATGACAACACGGTGGGATGTTTTTCAAAATACTTAAACTTTGCATTGTTTTCAAAATATGAAAACAATGCAAATAAGTTATGGTTGGGCATTTAAGAAGTGATGTCTTGATTGAAAAATAATGTTATTGCAACTTAAGGGCTATCTGAGAGTGAAAGACCTAGACCACGCTGACTAGCACAGTTCTGATTGTAATAACATAATGAGTACTCAAGCAATTGACTAATCAGGGTTCTTATCAAAAGATATCAAGAGGAGAGCCATCTATACTTGCTTTTCAGCTGGGTCTCAGAACAAGCTTTGTGTCGTTAATTGGAGTTAAATGGAGAATTCCCTATCACTATATGGGGTCAGATGGGTTTTAATTGATCCCAAACACCCAGCTTAAATTGGAGAACGCCAGAACCGAGCGGCGCTCGTTTTTTCGTTTTTTTTTTCCTGAAACCGAAGGGCTCTTTCTGCAAGCACGGTAGGAAGATGAGGTAAAACAACACAAACAAAAGTCAGATTTAAAAAAAAAAAAAAAGAAAACTTCAAATAAAGCCTTTCCCCAAATGAACAAAATAATTATATTGTTTTCCCGTTCTTGTAGAAAGACATACCCGAGGCCAAAGTGGGCAAAAATATCGGTGATACTATTGAGGTCCTTCTTGTGTTATTGTTTGCAGGATCTTGAGGGCAAGTCTCTTGTAGATGAGCTCAGCCTGGATGTCATTAGCATGGGTGGTAAGCCTCCTTCAGCGGATTGCGTGTCGCTTGCATGGTCAGCTGACGGCCAGACGCTATTTGCAGGATACACGGACAACTTGATCCGTGTATGGCAAGTTACTCGGGTGTAACCCAAAGCCACGTTTGTAACTGGTGGAATTTTACAATTGTAAAAATAAAGACCGCAACTCATCATCGGAATTTGTTTTGCTATTATTGTGGGGTTTGCATAAGCTGTGTGGGTAACGATACCTTGAATGGTGATTCTGGTTGTCGCATTTCATGAACTGTGTTCTTTAACAAATTCAAGAACCATCCGTGATTGGTTCATTTGATTATCCACTACTGTTGTGATTGGGCAAACTCTTTGCGAGTGCAAACTATTCATGACGGTTTCCGATTGGCTCAGATGGTAGATCTTTGTAGTACCGTGCGGAAGATCGTGGGTTCAGATCGCCATCTCACCCACATTCATGGTCTAAATAACGACGTACAATGTGCTGCCTTTGTTATGACATCTTCATATAATTACGTTTTGTTTGTTTCGTTTGCTCGTTTGTGAAATTGGATTGGTTCCTTTTTCTGAACCGTCATAAAAGTGAGATTTTGCCATCATAATTGGGAAAAATGGATTCCCTTTCGAAACAAGCCACTTTGTTCGGAAATGGGGTCTTTCTGCAGGTACCGGAAAGCTTTGTATTTTTGGTAACTTGGGAATAGTCTTTATTTGGAGTTGTTTTGTTTCCTGTCTTTTATTTCTTTTGTTTTACGTAAGCTTACGTAATCTATGCTCCGGTACTCACAGAAGGTGCCCGGAAATGTATCGATACAAATGGTATCAGCCACATGCATGCGGTTTTTGTTTTTGTTGGTTTGTTTGTTTTTTGGATCAGCTTTACACCGCCGAGGTGGTCAACCTCGTTTCCAGGGTCTTACATCTCCCCACCCCTTCCCTCGCTGGGGTGGGGAGATGAAAGACCCAGGGAACGAGGTTCCGAGGTGGTGAAGGTCACAAAACAGCGCTCGGCTCCAATTGACTTTGTGCCCTTTAACAGCGCAGACGCTGGGGATGCTCACACACAGCTAGGGTTCATTACGTCCCTAGTGGTTCGTTGGCGTCCAACAGACTCGAGTATGATAAAGAGAGGACTTGAGGAAGTCTAACCATTTGCGGATGTTTTTCCTCAGTTATTTAAACATACCGAGTGTTGATCCGACCCGGTTAATGGCCCTGTTTATAGGAACATATGTACGGTACTTCAACTACCACCAGGCAGAGTTCATAGAGTTCCAATGGTGCATCGTCAAAATGGCAAATTGCATTTATTCTTTTGCTATGGACATTGGGGCGTTAAATCTGCTTTCTACGTTTCACCCAATACAAACACTGACCGCTGACTCATCCGCAGCATTTCACTTCTACTACATCAGTTTGGGTTTCACGCAAGCTGGTTCACACCCCTCCCCTCTCCCCCTTGTGCCCCTCGCACCCCTCCCCAGCTTAATTGACAATGATGGCTCGCCATGTGGACTGTCTAGAGGCGTGCTGTTTGCACTCTACTTAAAGCTTGTCTGTTTAACCTTTGCAGAACACACCGCCGAGTTCCATTTGTATCTCTTGTGTCTGGTGTAACAAAGTGAGGGGTCTTTGTTGATCTTTGAGCAGTGCTTTCTCAAAGCTGGCTCTACGGCAAGACCAGCGAAACTAGCAATTAAGATCCCCGCTGACTCGCCAATAGTTACCAAACCCAAGCAAAATTCCCTGTACTTCGGGTCAACAACAAATGGTACCGCGCATACAGTATTAGCAAAAACAAAACCTGACAATGATCCTACTATAAAGCAAAGGAACATAACCAACCAGACGGAATTGAAAAGCCGGTAATAAGAAGCGAAGATAGAAAACGTCATAACAGCCAGCAAAATAATCGAAAAAATCCACGTGCGCTTAATAACAAGGCGTGGAACTAACTCGGGCTTTGCCCACGCCAAGATACTCAAATACGAGCGCAGTAAAAACTCGCCGATTCCATTCAATAGTATATAATATACGTAATGGTCTCTTGGCTCGAATGGCGCATCTCCGAAAGCTACTGTGGTTAACACGGCTTGCACAGTTAAGTACTGTGCTACATATGCGCTACAAAGCGCGAGCATAATTGGCAGGATTTGCCACGCGGCCGACAATTTCTCCCGCCAAGGTAGGTCGAAAGGATTCGTGTTATAGACTTGTTTCTCTGAGATTTCCGAGTCGCTGGATTTGATTTTCCTGTAGGTATCGAGTAGGGCGTAAGGCTTGATCTTGTCCTTGTCGAGAATGTAGTAGAAT
>BLFK01000113.1:3938777-3943777 GCA_014634185.1 Astreopora myriophthalma | reverse complement strand
TGGGAGGAGATAGTTTTTCTCAAAAGAGAAGTTGTCATGGACTGGGTAACAGTAATTGAAAGCAGGAAATGACGTTATTGAAATTGTATATTGAATTGATTTTTCGTTGAATTTATTAGACCTTTGACCGTGATCGATTCGAGAACGTGGTATTACTGTATACTTATATTAGGAGACCTGTCGAATAAACTAAAAAACCATACCTACCAGTGACATTGTTGAATACAATCTCCCGCGGCCGGAGAATTCAGCAAAAAGTAAAATTTTGAGAAACAAGAAATGGTGTAGTTTAGAAATTATAATTTGAAGTTTAAAATGAGTATATGCAGACCCAAACATCCCCCTACCAAGCTGAGGTGCTCTTGGGTGGGGGTCAACTGTCTGTTGGTGTTTAAAAACTAATTTTCTCGTTTTATCCGTTCGCTAAACCTCTTAAAATTTCATTCAAATTAATGTTTACCCCCGCCTTAAGACCTGTCAGATGAAACACCCGAATATGTCGTCAAAAAGTATACAACTTCAAAGCCTCAGTCACGGGTTACCGAAGGCAAGTAAAAAAGTTCTAATTCGGGCATTGAATATCCGCCCGTGTGATAACATATGTCCAATTCTCTCTTGATTTCTTTTTTGCCAAGAAAATTACCAGTCTAGCACGAAGACGTCAATTTTGGCCCTCACTTCTTGGTTTCTTGCAACGCGGAGAACGCGCATAACTGTGTTCTGTGGCTAGAAAGGGACCTGTTGCGCATTAAATTGGGTGGGGAAATCGGTGTGCGTATATCCTATTCCCCTCCAGCTTGGAAGGACGCCAAGTAGTCGTATCAAGTCAGTATCGTTTCAGTCCAACATCTGGTCTCCTGTAAATCAGGCGCCGAGACTTGAAGCTGACGTCACGGCAGCAGACGATGCAAGATCAGCCAATCACAGGATTTTGCTGCTGGTAACTGTTTGCCCGATTACTTTGATGTCAGGTATTTTTTGATGAGATCGCCACAAAGTAGGGGATGTAGGCCAGAAGTTCCACACCACTGATAGTGTCATCTACGGCCTAACAGGAAAGCGAAAATAAAAACTTTACAGGGAGGGACTCAGTCTGGTATTCAATAATAATAATAATACCGAGACATAGTCGAGGTAATTATTCACCATTAGTATAATTTTCAGCGGTGAATATAAGAATTCGGTGTTCGGTGTTATATTAACCGAGCTACCCGCACTTTGCGTGACTTTCTATCGTGTTTGGAACGTTGTTTTGCACTTTCTTGATATTCACCGCTGAAAATTATACTGAAACAATTATTCGCCTCAAGCTCGGTGAATATTGGTCAATGTTTTCCTCGACTACATCTCGGTAAATATTCACTTCGCCATTACACATTACACTACTCTATTTAAGTCTGCAGTCCAAATAGCCACAAGTACTCTATTAATTGGGGACACTACAAACCAAATTAAACCAACCAAACCAGATCTAATCAAATGCTTGTTTTTGAGCAAAGGGGAAAAGGCTGAGTACTCGGCCGGAGGGAAACGTCTCAAAGTAGTAGGGTACCAACAAACTCAAACCACGTAGGACGCCGAGTCTGGAAAACGAACTCGAGACACATCGGAGGAAGCCGAGCGCTGCCCATAAGACTTTTTACAAAGAAACATGTTATTCGACTCACCTTGCCCAAAATGCCAAGAAAGTTTTGAGTGATGAACGAATTCGGCTGAGCGTTGACAACAGTGGCGAGTAGGGTCTGATAAAACGCAAAGAAAAATGCCACAAACATGTATAGTTCAGTCAAGCGAGAGAATTAGTCCCGACACTCATTCTCACTATTTCTACACACAAAGTCAGCACACTTGAACTCACCTCAAATGACTTCATGTCGATGACGCCACTCTGATTTTTATCTGCCTTCCTAAATAATTCCTGCAAAAACGACATGACCTCAAGTCTGCAATGTTGTGCTGGCAAACACAAGACAAATGCATTTGGATAAAATAGGGCCGGAGCTAAAGATCTAAGACGGCGGCGTCCACGAACACTCCAATTAAACTCGCTAGCTTTTCAAACTTCTTCGTGATAATTCCAGTTCGTCCACCTTCTACAAACTAGCTGATTTTTCCTGGAACTGAACAAGGAGGAACGGTGTTCAAACCAAAATTCGCTTTGTGTGCTTACGTTTTCCTTTAAACTTGATATTTGCTCATTTCACGTTGCAGATTTGCAGCGGAGAACTAGAAAGAAATGTTGTACCTCACTTCAAAACGCACGTACAGAACCATTGTTCTGCTTATTTAAGTCTGTTGTTCAGTGGCGCTATCGCTGACGTCGCCGCCGTAGAAAGTCGGTGTAGTAATACCTTTCTTACCAGAGCGGACTTAAGAGACGACAATCCACAGACTGCTTTCAGGGTACCTGTCTGGTAATGTAGGTAAGCTATAGAAAGCTCACCACAGTATTTGAAGATGAGGGAGAACGCGAGCAAGCGAGAATTTTCCATGCAAAAGAAGTTGCTTTGAGGGCGGCGTGGCCGAGTGGTTAGGGCTGGTTTACACGTACGACGCAAGCGGAAGCAAAAGAAACATACGCAGGCGTAGTAGCGTTTTATTCATTAGTACCCCGTGTTAGGACAAAAGACACTAATTAACAACAAGTTCAGACCCCTGCGTATGTTACTTAAGAAATAGAAAACATTTTCCGTGTTTCTATCGAGTTTTAGTATAAATCTACTAGCGTTCTATCACGAATGCCGTTCTCTGATTGGCTACGCTACTCGCTATCCATTCTGTGATAGATAGCGAGTAGCGGTTTTCAACAAAATGGTGGCCACTTCGTCGCGTTTTCGGAGTATTTCGAAGTGTCTGCGATGAGGATATAGATAATTTACTTGTTTAGTTTTGAAAGACTAGTAGATTTATACTAAAACAATTAGATTATTCGCTCTCGATTTCTATGCGTGATAGCTGACTCGGGCTGCGCCCTCGTCAACTATCACGCGATAGAAATCTCGAGCTCATAATCTAATTGTTTGTTATAATCCATCAAATATTTTCGCTCGCACGCGATTGGTCTAAATGCGTCACGTAACCGAATATAACCCAGCTAAAACTGGGGAATATCTGAGAATATTCCCCAAGTGATATTCCCCACTTTCCAAAACTTCAAACCGCGAAAATATTTGAAGGATAATAAACACACTAGCCACAATTTGGCTTTAAAAATATGCTCGGATATTATCGGTTCCGAGAAGCGAACAGTTTTCCGAGAGCGAGGCTCTAGGAAAACTGTGAGCTTCGAGGAACAGATGATGTCCGCGGACAAATATCCGAGCATATTTTCGCGCCAAATGGAGGCTATTGTTTATGTATAAATAAATTTGCAGCCCACAGTTACATCACAACGAAGAAATTTCGTCAAGTGATTTCACCAGGCACGCCAATCGTTCCCCTATAAACAAGCTAAAAGCGAGAAGCAAAAAAGACGAAAATCCGAGTCAAAAGTCCCGCTTACCCGTAGTACCAACAGAAAAACATCTCTTCTTACCATAGAAGAATTGATCCACAAATCCATGGCAGAGGAATCCATGTTACTCAATGAATTTGAAACCTGGGGACTGAAAAGTAAAAGAGAAAGATCTGGAAACTACTTTGATACATAAAAATGAGTATGTAAAAACTGTAGGTGCAAACTTTGCGGATTGCTCTTTATCATGAAGTTATGAATGGCGTAGAGTGTGAAAAGACATGCCGAGCAAAGCAAGGCTAAAAAAAATCCGGGCATAAGTTGTCCGTTAAGAAGATGCATTTTCATCACCGAGTAGGTAAAATGTCTGAAAAATAGTAAAAATAGGAATTTTTCTGAAAAGTAGGAGAAAATAAGAAAAAATAGGAACTTGACGCCCTGCAGTTGAGATTTTGAAACGAGACTAGAATTCTGAGCTCGCCGACCGGCACGCATATACCAGTCTCTATGTCGTCAAACGGATTATTCAAATTATTCTCCCCTCATTATCTTTGAATAATCTAAGGGACTTGTTTTAGGCGCTTGTTTTCACCTTGATTTGGCCAAGATATTACACATCTCATGAGCAGCTACAAACTCTTCGAGTCCAAAGAAGGTGCTTTCACAAGCCATATCGTATATCTGTTAAAGATATCGAGAAAGAGTGAAAAGACAAATAAATGGTTCAAATTAATGCAATGGTCTCTGCCTATCTGAACGTTGAGGCTAAACGAGCGGGTATTTTCGCATGCAAAGCTCGTGAGATTTTTTTCAAAGAATGACGCGTCACAGCTCACGAAGCGGGCTGCACCAGTGAAAACAAATGGCGAAAAAGGTTGCGGGACGCTACATGTCAAACTTATCGCAAAAATTCTACCCCATGCGCATCCGGGAAGACAGTTTCAGAAAAAAATCACCACAACACCTGTGCAGATAAGAAAATTGCTAGCGTAAGCGCAGCTTGAAGATCATAGGCTTCTCTCCGGCAAAAAAAAAAAGACATTTTTCGTTTTAAAAATTCGTAGTCTCGTGTGGTTGATAACACATACACTTAAGCACAGGACGTTCTCGTTGGCAGTAACTGAAACATAAAGGAGCTCTTCATGATACGCGCCAGCCAGTTAACGGAAGTTTCGTTCTGTTCTTCATTCTACTGATTTCATTTGATAAACTAGATTACCTTTTTCAGATAATTTATTTGTTGCCTTGTTAACTGCTGAGGAAGGCTCTTCTTAAGTTCAGTAAAAGAAATATGCCTGCAAATATTGCGGAATGGTGTATAAAACCAAGTTAATCATCCATTAAGTATTTCACACGTACAGGAAGAGGAAGGGGAATTACAAATATTATATTAACGTTAGCTTTAGCTAACCATTTCGAAACGGCTGACCGAACAAAAACCCAAAAACCGGCACCCGCTCTTGGAGGCAATAGTCATGATCAAGTGCAGAAACTCAAGCGTAGGGGAGCAGGGGTGGGAGCTGGCGGAGGGGGGGGGGGGGGGGGG
>BLFK01000113.1:3928034-3938767 GCA_014634185.1 Astreopora myriophthalma | reverse complement strand
GGGGGGTTGGAGAACCTGTCAGACGCTTGAGAAGAGGGGAGCCCAGAGACTGTCAAAACTAGGGGGAATACCAGTCCACTGCAACCCTAGCCTGGGCGGCAGACGTTTGAAGGCGACGGAGACGAAGGCGGAGAAATACGCGAAGATCGGGAGAGGAACCTGAAGTCTCCTCGGACTATTGCAACACTGCAGGGCAACACTGCAGGGCCGTTGCCAGTTTTCAGGGAGGTTAAAAACTGGTCACTCTTGAGGAAGAACTGTTCGATGATAAGTCTACTGTTTATTACATATTTTGTTCTTTTTCATTTCACAATAGAGGACAGTTGGTAGAAATTTGCCAGTCTCGAATTGATCAGTTCACTAGCCCGCAGCGTAATTAAGAGTATTATTTATTATATAAAATTGAGTGATATACCGAGTGGTAGCAAATCGATAAAAACGCTATCCCGCTAGTGGCGATATAATTTTTATCCACGCACGTGTGATATCATTTTTGACCAATCAGCTCGCAGTATTTTCGCGCGCTGTCAAGCACTTGTGGTTTTCCGAAGGGTTTTGTATTGTGAGGATTTTATATAATAAAAAGAAAATTACATGGTCGCTTGGAGATACGAAATTTCTCTTCTCATGTTGAAAAATATTTGAGTCGTTCGCTGGGCTCACTTGTGAAATATTTTTCAACACTCGAAGAGAAATTTCGTATCTCCGCGCGGCCATGTAATATCCTCTATATAACACCATCTTTGGATTAGGTACAAGAAGTCATATGGGGAGATTGGTCAACGTGGCTAAAAGGGGTGCGAGGTAAGAAACTGGTGAAGTCAAAAGATTACCCATCACAATCAGTGTCCAACTTTCGAAAAACCTTAGCTTGGGCAGAATCCACAGGCACTTCAGATGTAACCTACAATCAGAATAAAGTTATTTAAGAAAATTCTGGAAAACAAATATTATTTGTTACCCCTATAGTCAACCCTATGATGATGAATGAAATTGTAAATATTTGAACTTGCCTTTCTTATGTTATATTACTAGTGAAACAGATTCTAACCTTCAAAAGTCTGAGGTTAGCAGACTTTTTTTGTTTGCAAGTTTCTGAAGACAGCACTGGTGATTGAACATCTAAACTATCAGGTTGCTCTCTGCAAAAAAGTCAATGAAATATACTCCGCCAATGTGAAATTAAAACTGTGATGTTTACATCAGGATACCTTGATATGTTTTGTCTTTGTTGCTGGGATAGAATCATGTTCATAGTCATGACAAAAACCTAGACCCTCTTCTCGTCAGTCACAATAGAGAAGCGAAAGGACATTGAATGAAACAAGGAGATGCCTCTCACGACTGGTGTTGTAAATGATAAGACCAAAAGGGTGTCTCTGACCCCTGGATGTCTAAAGAACTCAGACCCCCCCCCCAAAAAAAAAACACACGCAACAAAAAAACTCAAGACACCCCATTGTACAAAGAGCACCATATGAACTGTGACTAGAGTTTGTGATCTCACTGAGATTTGAGCCTCTGACTTCCAGCTTTGTAATAGTGCACCAAGAATAGATCAATTTCGATATGTTAAAATTCAGCTTCAAGCAATAAACATGACATCGCGGCTCCGGGGAATAAAGTAAGAATCTGTATGAGTTTTTTTCCCCAGAGCCCCAAGATGATGCCTTTTGTCTAAGAGTGAATTTTAATATATCGAAACTGACCTATTGAATCAATCAGGCATCTAACCTGTTATCGAGAATCTCTCTTTCTTCCTCAATATGTTCTACATCCATCATTTCTTGGACTTTGCCTTTAGAGTCTTCAAGACTGCTCTTTATCACCCTTTCTTCACCGATCACCAATTCATCTTTACTTTCCTCTGCTGGGCCACTCACTGAGGGTAAAGATTCTTCATTTTTCAGTTCTGGTGAGTTGAAGACTTTCTCTCTTGTCTGTTTTGGTGTGGACTTTGTTTCCATTTTTTGTTCCTCGTGAAGACGTGAACTACTGTCTGATGAAAACTCACTTATAATTCTTTTATTCTGCAGAGCAACAGCAACAACAGAGAAAAGCCTTAATCAGCACCATGCAACACAGAAATTAAGCCATCTAAAGAATATCCTCCATTTTTATACCATAGCTACAACCAGTTGCAAAACCTGTTCAGACACTCCAAATGAAAACCAGCCTTTCTTACATACATGTGTGATGTACAACACAGACCCCTCCTCCCTCTGCCCCATTCAAAGATGTTTGCCAAAGTTCTCAACAATTGGCCAGTTGGAAGTTTGGAGACCACTCAGGAAGCTGCACTTTGAGCAACTCTCTCCAGCACTCCAAAACTCCCTTAGTGCATCATAACTTGAAATATGCTGAAGCAAAAAAACCCTTTTCCATGGGGTTGCAACAGGGGAAATAATCATCAACAAACAATATCAATTATTGAAAGTTGGCGGCATAAAGACATACATTTTCTTGAAAAATGAAATTGCTCTAAATTGGCTCAGATTTTGCACATGGTCTCCAATTCACAAATCATTATTCTGTTGTTGCCTTCATTTTCATGGTTTTTCCCCCATAGCAGTTTGTCTTTTAAATCTCTTGTTGAACAGTAACCAAAAGAACCTTTGTTTCTGAGAATGAAAAAGCAACAACAACAACAACAACAACAACAACAGAAAAATGATTTCTAGGTGAGTCAAAGGCTGCATGCAAAATTTGAGCCATTTTAACAAAAATTTCATTTTTTTTTTCAAGAAATACACGTTGCGGTTTAACTTTTTTTCTGGTTTAATATATTTTTAAAAAATTCCAATTTTTCTTTCCATTGTTCCAGATTATGTTAATAAATGTAAGACAAATGGAAAAAAATCCAAAACTGTTTTTAAAAAAATAATGTTAAACAATTATAAATTCAAACCAAAACATATACAACTAGGTCCTTTATGCCCCAAGCCCTTCAATTTTTACCTTTTTCTTCAGCTGTGAAACATTTATTCCTGTCAAAAGTAAAAATTTTCAATGAATAATTTGATGCTACTTCCCACTGAATTTTATCTCAGCCAATAATGTGAGCCAGTCTGGGGGCTTTCCAGAACCCCTTGGCTGGCACAGTTTCTTATGTGTAACTTTGAAACATACAATTCATTGCTTCCTTACTCTGGTAGCAGCCTCTTGAACTCAGTACCAATAATTTAAGAATTTATTGATACCAAGATTACTCCTTTCTGTAGATTTTGGGAAAACAACAATGTATAACGAACGCAATCATGAGACCTTCCAAGGGGATTCTGGTGCCACTCTGTTGCTTGTTTTTGAGCCATCTTGTTGCCTGTTTTGTTGCAGAAAATATCACTCTTGCACACTGTCACAAAATGGTGTGCTTTTTATTTTGGTTCCTGTCAGCTGTCTACATTATGGAAAAAGCTTGTCGCCACATTTTGAGGTCGTTTTGCCTGTGGTCAAAACCCCCTTCAAAGACTTTAGTGACTGGCAGTTATATTATATAGTTATCATTCATTTCTAAGTAATAATATCATCAATTCATTAGTAGTTAGTTCATGAAGTAATACTTTTTATCCTCATTGTACTCAGAATAATATTGTATCCTTTTTATTTGTATTCACTTTGGGGAACCTACTCAGTGACTTCCAAAAGCTTTCCCTATAGAAGTCATTTATTATTATTATACCAACCAGTTTGCTGACATTAAGTACCAGTACTTGTGGGAGTTAAAAATAATTAGAGAGATTAAGCATCGCGTTTACGGCAAACGGCAAACGTCAGGCTGAAATTTGCTGTTTACCAAAAACTCATAAAATTTGTTTGATGTTAGCTCATATTTTGCCTGTTAGTCACAGCTATCAGGCAAGTACTAAAAACAGAGAAATGAGCTAGAATAAGAGAATTTTCATGGTTTTATGACAAGCAGCTGCCTGCCATTTGCTGTTTGCCATTAGCCGTAAACGCGATGCTTAATCTCTCTATTGACTTGACTTACCACTGGACGCTGGAAATTTTTTTGGAGGAGGTCTGTCAGTAGGTTTCACTCTTTTCTCATTGCTAAGTGAGTTCCTTTGATTCCTATGTTTGAATATACATCCTTCTTTCTTTCCTTCGCAGGGTCTCTGAAAACAACAGTTAGGATATTCATGGATGTTTAGCAAAACAACAGGCACTATGCCAGGTGAGATGTACCTCTTTAGTGGGCAAACTTTCTGATGACCTTGGCTTTAATGTAGTCACTCTCTGTTCATTGCCTTGTAAATGGCGTTGACAGCAGCATCTGGAATGTATAGCAATACTTGCATGTTTGTTTGCAGCTTTTCTGTGCAGGTTGGAAAGAGTCAGCTCGGGAACACTTGAAGGTACAGACGCTTCTTGCGTTCTTGGTGAAACAAGACTGGTCACATCAGGCATTCTGTACCTAAAAGGAAAGGACTTGCTTTTTGAATGCTTTATAATTGAGCTGTGTTGAGACTTTTTTTTCTCAAGTATGCCCTCGTCCTTACAGATTATTACTTGTCATTACAGACTATTACCAGATTATTTATTGGGCTTTAAACACACCATCTCATGTGCTATTGTATTGCACATAATTATGCCACCCACTGTTTGACAGTTTCAGTCCTGGCAGTATATATGTTGCAGATAAAATCCAGTCTCAAGTTAAACTAGTATTCAACCTAGGTTAATTAGTAACCAACATTTAACCTAAGTTGAACCAGAATTCAAACTAGGTTCATTAAGTAACCAATATTTAATCTAGGTTAAATGTGTGATGTGCTAGTGAGTAAATCTCACCTGTCATGTAAAGCCTAGCTTAAAGGTTGGTTACTCATTACTCATTAACCTAGGTTGAGTACTAGTTCAATGTGTGAGCCGATTTTTTCTGTAACTTAAAGGAGAATTGCCTTCACCGGAACCCAGTTTAATGGACTATTTGCAAGTCTCCGGTTACCTCAGTGGTAACTGTAGACAATCTGAACTTAGTAATCAGAAGGTCACAGATTCAAGTCCTGTTGGGAGTACTCAGAAGTTTGCTCATATCATTACACGGTACAGAATGACAAAATTCATCACTTCACTTTGACTAAAGTATTAATGAATAACAACTGCGCAATCTAACTTTAGAGTGCTACCATGATCATATTTCTATCCCTTGAATTTTTAGGTTTATCACACAGAATTCCAGGAAAGATTAAAAACGGCGTTTACCGTTTCGAAATACCTGCATCGGTTCTGGAGATACTTAAGTTTGAAAAAATGTGTAAAATATGCAAATGAGAGGCTCATGACGTCATACACTCAACCCAATATATCTATCTCGGTCAATTTGCAGCAGAGACCAATTTGAAACTTGGTAGGCTAATAGTTCTACAGATAACACACCTATGCCCATGAAAAATTTGGTTCCCATGGCAACTCACTCTTTTCCAGTCCCCTCCAACCTGATTTCATATTTTGGGTGATTTTAAGCTTGAAAAACATTGAACAAGGCCACAAACTCAACCAAACATATTTATATCCTTGCTGGATCATGCAGATGAGGCACCATTGGCTATGTTCATATTGTGGAGCACATCTAGCAAAACCTTACTGCAAAGAATCAAGTATTTCTGATACAAATGGGCTGAGATAGGAAAGATGCAAATTTCGTCATAGTTGGCACTTTAAAGTTTATGGCTTTTATTGACCCTAGATGAAGCAGCATGCATGTTAATACAGCATCGTATCTACCTGTTGTTCAATATGGTTCGGCCACCAAGAGTCATCAAATAACCATTTCTATCATTTGTAGTCTGAAAAGATAAGACAGTGTTTACATATCAAGCAATAAAGTTTATCATAACTACAACAACAACAACAATAATAACACTGGTAAAGATAATGTGTTGATTTCTACCATTAGCGTAAATCCTTGAAGTGTGACGAATTTGGCACATAGTTAAATACTTTTCAAATGTTAACAGTTTTGTCAGCTTACGTGTCACTTTTGACAAATGAGATGTTTGCAGTCAGGCTGCAAAATGGACAATGTTTTTGGTGCCTTCCAATCATGTTTTGTTAGAAAAAAATACCCTTCTAGTGTTGGCTATGCATCTCAAGCTCCATTTTGAAACAATGAACCATTTCACGACCTGACCACAAACATTTCATTTTTCAAAAAAGATATGTAACCAGACAAAACCATTTGAAAAAAAAAATTTTTTTAAAGTACAAAAGTGCTAAATTCATGGATGCAAATCGTAGTAAGTTTGGCAATGCATGCTTACCTTCTCCCTCCTTTTCTGCACAATTCCCAAGGGTTGACCTAAGGACTGCTCCAACAGCAATCGTTGAGATGTGCTCAGTCTATGATTTAATATTCAGCAGAGTTAAAAGACACTGCATAAATGGTACCTTAACTGACAACTGGGAGTCAAATAGTAAGACTGCAAGCACAATTGCCCTACTTACACATGCAATCCCATCATTGGAAGGTGTGAGGAAGTATGACTTGAGTTCTGTTTTCCATGTAAACAGAGATCAGTCAAGAAAAGGAGAATGTAAATGACAGAATGAACTCTTAAACATACTTGTAAATAAATAATTAACTTAAAGTTCATCATAACAATCAGAAAATTTAAGACAAAAATTGCCTATGACTCACTGCAAGTCGTGGGTTGAGGCCTCGGGGGTTCCATCCACGATCAGCATTTTTTAATTCACAGTTTAACTGAAACTGTTTTGGTTTCAGACCACTGTAATAATAACTGCAAAGAAAACTGAATTTGAAATCCAGTAGTTTCAACTTTGAAACACAGATATTATATAATTCTCCACATAGTATAACATTATTTCTGTGGTTAAAATTGGCGTCAGAACTTAAGTAATAATGATATGATGAATAAATTAGAGTGATGTGATGAAGATTGTGATTTTGACAATGATGAGAATAAGGACAATGACAATGATGTCTGTAATGCCAATGGCAATGATAAAGATCGAATTGTCCTGATGTCACTGAGAGCCATGCGTAGGAGTCATACAATATACCTTAGGCAGAACTATCCCTTGGCTAATATTTCCTTAGGATTTTGTTTCAGGCTTAGTCTAGACTTAATTTAGACTAAATTTTCTCATTCTGAACAATTTACTGAGGCTTGCAGCTTGGTGTACTGTGCATGTGCAAGCCATGCGAGCCATAATAAATACCCATACATAATAGCCCATTCTAACCCAAGCCTAACCCTAATGCTTCATTAGGCTTAATTTAAATAGCTTGCATCCCTGGCTGGCTGGCTCACACATTAGGCAGATCCATTGACATCCTATTGATCTTATTGATCACAATATAACCATAAACTGACCTGTGTGTGTCAGAATCAGCTTTTGGGATGGCTACCTGTTCCTGTAAACAAAATTCCATGAAAATAGTGCTTACTGTACAATAATAGACCAATTTCAATATTTCAAAATTCAACTTCAAACAATAGACACGACTTTGAGGCTCTGGGCCTAGTTGTTCAAAGCAAGGCTAGTGCTCAACACCCGGTTCAACACCATGACAACCTCTAGGTTTTAATCGGACCTAACCTTGGGTTTTAGTGCTAACTGTTCTATTGAGCACCTCTTCCTGTGGTTGGAATCACAACCATATTTGGTGAATCAGGTGAGCAGAAAAATTACAAAAACTCAGATTACTAAAAGCCATGGCAACAGTATACAACAGTATAAGAACCTTCTAAGACAAAATCTGTTATCAACAAAATAGCATCCAGAGCAATCATTGTCTTTCCGTAGAGTTTTGCTGGGAATATGCATGCATAATGAAGTGGCGACCTGTACGGAAATCTTGCCGCGATCTTAAGTATAGAATTGATAGTTCGACTTATATTATAACCAAATATAATCAAGGTTGCGTGCTCTAATAATATTGGTCGGTCTGCTACACTTTTTTGAGCAGTTTCCACTTGAGTGTCAACTGAAAAGTAATTACGTGATTGCTTTAGTTTTAGTTCGCTCCTTGACAGGATCAAAATCTTCGGATACAAAACCGAAACCAATTGCAATTTAGTCACTCTATAGTTTTCCCCCACTTGGCACTGGCCGGCTGCCTCAAGTTGCTTTGCATTCTGATTCGATTTGCGGTTGGCAGAAGGGTGTATTTCCTTAAAAACGTGATTGGCTATGTAATTACTTTTGTTTTAGTTTTGCGGCAGTTAGTTGAAAACTGTTCTTTTGTAGACAGGCCACATTTCTATGGTTTCTAGGCATTAAACCAGTTTGGGATGTTGGAAGAACGTGAGAAGAATTACTCAACCAGACGATAAATAAACCATAGAAACGTGTGATTTATTTCTTAAATAACTGAAGTAATCTTCCATTAATAATAACTCAGCAAATATTGGTTAATCAACAGAAACACAAATCACAGTGAGCATAGCTTGGGTTATTAAATCACAGCAACAAGTTCGGTAACGTGTGCAACAAACTTGATCGAAGTTTCACCAACCTCTTCATCCCTGTTTCCTTGTCCTTTATACGTGTCCAAAGCTTCACCCGAATTTTTACTAACAAGCGAGGTAAACGAGCCTTCTGAAATGAGCGGTAAACTCGGACAAGTTACTGAACGGTCTGCGTCATCCTCGGATGGTTTGAGAGATTTGTTTACAATACTAGCACCTATCTCGTGGACGCCCTCAGACCCACAGACAGGCCTCGAAGCAATTCCAGTAAGTCCAGAGCTTATTGAAGGAAGCATGAGCGACGAAATGAGGAGCTTAACGAGCTGTTAAAGCCTTTTCAGCAGGCCCTGCCTTTACATTGTATATACATGAACGCTGAAGAATGAACTGGCGGAAAAAATAACATCGAAGTAATCAGCATGCAATCCCGCATTCAACTGGCTTAACTCCCTTGAAACAAGTCGCGGTAGGTGTTAAAGACTGTAAAGTAAGGAAATCTGTCGCCAGCCTAGAGTCATGGTTACTGATGGAAATTGTTGAATGATGAAATCCAGCAGGCTCAATGTCCATGTCTGGCTTGTAGTTGCACATGAACGCCTCTCTCAACTGGTCAGGGACCAATGAACGGACGGGAGGTGAGAGAGACCGACACACATGATTGAGGTGTCATGGTTTCTCTTTTGCTTTGTTTGACTGCCCAATTATGAGTTGAAAACATTTTCTTTCCGAAGGTAGTATTTTTTTTTTTTTTTCACCTTCTGCCTTTTTGCTGGAAATGACAAATGAAAGCAAATTGGGGGATACAGTGATGAAATTATGGGCCCTTAGGGGTAGGGTCCGGGAAACGGAAACAATCTCAAGCAGAACGTGTCTGGAGCCTCCCGTGACGAACTTGAGTCGACAGCGACACTTTTACGCAAGCTGAACTCAAGTGCGATTAATATGTCCCACAACTCATTTCATATTCCAGAATTGATCGGCAAAAAACGAGATGGCCATGAATTGTCTGAAGACGAAATCCTCCACTTCGTAAAGTGCGTGACTACAAAGGCTGCCTCCGAAAGTCAAATAGGAGCGATGCTCATGGCTATGTACCTCAAAGGGATGAACCCCGATGAAACTGTACATCTTACGAAAGCTATGATGTCCACTGGTGACTCTTTAACGTGGCCTGAAGAATGGCAGGGAAGCGTTGCCGACAAGCATTCTACAGGCGGAGTTGGCGATAAAGTAAGCCTTCCACTGGCACCCGCGCTGGCTGTTTGTGGGGTCAAAGTTCCTATGATTTCTGGCCGAGGTCTTGGTCATACAGGTAGGCCTTCTTTTGTTCACTCGAATTTCCTTACTTTTTTTAGCCTTTTTTTTAAGGTTCCACTTACTCTAAGCTCACATCATAACATAGGCTTGCTCTTAAAACCATCTTAGATTAATATCGTTTGTTTTTCAACTCTTAAAGCTGTGATAGCCAACTTCCGCCTCTATCTGATAAATTAACTGGGCGAGCGACTCACGGCAAAGCTGCATTTACGGATTATAATGACTTATTTCTGTCCTAATGCGCTGTTGTTCAAGCACACGTTGTGGAAAGCAAGCGTGTCACCGCCGTCAATATAAAATTCTTTGAAATTTAGTTAGGAGGGGTTAGGGGCTCCTTTGTCTCAGTTCCGGGCTGGTGGGCGCGATCCATTCAGCCAAAATTTCCGGTCCAACAGCTGAGTGGATCATTTCGGTCCGACTGGAAAGTACCGTTCCATTTAATCACTTCCTTGCAAATTCTGGCAATCTCCTCCTTCGTTGGGTATTTCACTTCGGTCAGTCGTCGGTGGCGCGACCCATAAGTTAAAACTTCGAGGAAGTTCGTCCTGAGCGGGCATAACAATAGAACGGTCCATTCAAGAAGAAAATTTCGGCATTTCTTATCGGAAACGTTGGCTGAATGGATCGCTTCCATTAGAATTTCACCCCAAGTAAGGGCCCGCCCCTCTTTTTTTTGGGCCCAATTGTGATAAAAAACATGTATATAAGGCCCTTGAAGACACTGTAATCAACCCAATAATTTCATGTACTAAGTCAAATAGCACTCTTGGCTTTTTGTTTTTAATATAATTTGCCAAAAATAAATAGATGCAGTGTTTGCATTTCCCTCCCTCTTCCCACCCTTTCCTATTTCTCCCAGGCTCCCACCCCATGTCTCCCTCCTTTCAATTAATGAATATTTCATGACACCAGGAGTAAATCCAGGAAAATCCCATTTCCTGATGATACAAACATCCAAGGGATCCTGGGGCATGCCCC
>BLFK01000113.1:3894613-3927399 GCA_014634185.1 Astreopora myriophthalma | reverse complement strand
CCCCCCCCCCCCCCCCCCCAGAAAAAAAAATTAGTGCATGTGATTTGGTGGAAATTGGTCATGATTTTGCAAAATGACCTACAAACTGTGCAAAAGTCACCTACGTCATATTTGCCTGGAGCCCTTCAATAATTATTGGAAAGTGTATGTCAATTTCCTTTTTTTATGTTCAATTGGAAAGTGTATGCCACCTGCAATCTTCTTTCCAGAAAACAGAACTCATCTGTATTTGTATGCATTAATGATTTTCTTTTGTAACTTTAAATATTTGGGTTGTCCTGCCAGTGGGGGAACTTTTCTATTTTCTAAAACCAGAAAATCCTTCAGCCCTGGTACTTGATGTGAAGTGTGGCAAAGCAGCTTTTGCCACAACAGAGGATAAGGCACAAGCCCTTGCCCTTTCCCTGGTTCGCACATGCTACGGTCTTGGCATCAAGGCAGTTGCCCTTATCACCAGTATGGATGCTCCCCTGGGAAGTGCTGTAGGCAACTCTGTGGAGGTTGCCGAAGCCATCAGCTGCTTGAATGGAAAAGGTCCTTTGGATTTGAAGGAATTGGTGTGCAAAGAAGGTAAGACACATCTTGTACATACAGGTGACTAAACAAGCCCACTCTTGGATTGACAAAGGTTGTGCAGATTGCTATCTAATGTCATTCAGTTCACAATAAATTTGCATGAGAGGGCCCCAAAGGGTCTCAAGTTTACAGAGTCAAAATTTCCCTGGTGTAAAAGAAAACCAAGAAAATTTTACCTCTTTCTTTCTGATAATACCAGAATGACTCACATGGCAAGTAATGGTGTTGTACTTTGGCATGTTAAGTGGTCAACTTTGTGAACATGAAAATTATGACAAATATTCCTGTTTCTTTTCAGGGGGTCATCTGCTTCACAATTTGAAAAAGGTGGAATCAGAAGAAGATGGAGCAAAGCTCATTGCTGATGCTTTGGAAAATGGAAAAGCTCTTCAAAAGTTCGGTGATATGCTGGGCGCACAAGGTGTAAAACCACAAGTGGTACAAAAGCTTTGCACTCCTGGGGCAGACCCCTTCACTGTCTTACCCCTAGCCTCGCAGAAAACTTTACTATTTGCAGAAAAGAGTGGGATAGTGGCCGAAATAGATGCCCTTATATTAGCCAAAGTGACACACAAGCTTGGTGCGGGGAGAGATCAGTCCAGTAGCAGTATTGATCATGGAGTTGGTATTGTGCTCCATGCAAGGGTTGGTCAGTTTGTAGAGAAAGGTAGCAAATGGGCTACAGTGCACCACAATGGCACCCTTAAGGATTCACAAATAACTTCTTTGGAAAAAGCTATTGAGATCGATCAAAATGGTGGTACTGCTGACTTGCCTGTCACATCAAGAATTATTGATATCATTGACCGCAAGTGGCAACATTCAGTTTTTGTTGAATAGTTTAACGACATATGGTGACTAGAAAAGTTATCAAAAATCATTTTGTCTTGAGTATTTATCAAGGAGTGTTTATTTTTATGAAACATTGTTTTCAATTTGTGATGAAGATTTTACATCACTTAGTATCATTCACTGTCATTTTCATAAATGACATGATTGACAGTTATACAAAACTTTACCTGTTCTTCAGCCAACAAAAAAATTTAGGGCTTACTGTTAAAGTTTCAAAATTACACATTTTTTGCGGTTTACTTTGGGCACATTTTTCACCGTTGCTGGTTAGTTTCATCTTTTTTACAATAATATTTCTGACAGAAAAAGGCTTTTACTACCGGTATATGATAATGCTGGACCTCTTTTAATATATGATAATTTAAAGGTCAAAGGCTCCTATCTTAAACAGAAATAGGCTAAGAAACATCATAATACTATTATGCTTCTGGTTCCAACATAGACATTGCCAAAATAAACAGATGAAGAAGCTATATTAATGCAGGAAACTTGTGCTTCATGTTTCATTGAGAAATGCAAGGTCTCTAAACAATAAAAGCACTTGGTCATTTCTGAATCTTTGAATACTCCAATGAAACACTTGCACTTGTTTTTTTCACGTATTACATACTGTAACATTGCATGCAGTCATGTTCCTAGCATTTCACAAAATTGAGGCTAAAATATGGAGAGATTGTGACACAAGACATCAGTACATAAAACATTTTTACCCACAGATTGTCTTTATTTGACAGTCAGTATACAGTATTTTCACACTGCAGGAATCTGATATTAAAAGGCAATTTTATTCACAAAAGAAGGATAACATTTGCCACAGTCTTAGTAGTAAAAAACAAGATGTCTTTATGCAGGTGACATGGCCTTTAGATCTTTAATACATTGGCTAACACTTTCTTTCTCCTGAAAGTACATCAGAAAATGACTTTAAATTCATGGAAACAGATGCATCAAGGTGTACAGTTTTTATGTGATTAGGCAGGAGTATGCTTTACAGCACACATCAACAAAAAAGAGGGGGAAAAAAATTATTGGGCTGAAGAAATGTACCCCTGGGGCCACTTGCTCGAAGGCTAATTAACACTAATCTACCAACGTTAATTTTAGCCCAATGAAAATGCTTCCAAAAATTTAATACTTTTTGGCTTAAAACAGAGGAAAATAAAAATTGAAGGGAACAAATTGTCCATGCAAATGTTTTTTGGACATGTGAAGAAATGGGAATCAAAGTTCATGCCAAAACAAGGATTAGCTTAATAATAAATGGCCTTTGAACAACTGAACCCTGACAGTGTGTATCTAGAAGGCACAGTCAGGCCCATATAGCTGGAACATAAACATGACTTCTGCACCATTAAAAAAAAAAAACGTAAGTCTGTGTACAGGTACCCCAGTGTTCCAGAAGGTTGATTGGTCTTGGGTCAAGAAACCTGACAAAGCTGAACACCTGGGCCCACTTGTTCAAAATGTGGGTAGTGCTATCCACTGGATAAGTCAATTGGATTTGCTAGCATTTATCCGCTGGATGGCGATTTATTTGGTGGATAGCATTATCCATCTTTAGAACAACTGGGGCCTGAGGTGCATAGAGACCAAATTCCCCATCAAATTGGCACCCTGCCTCTAAAACTACATCTGGAACACTGTACCCCTTAAATAACATGCTCATAACGACTTATTTCTTCTCACCTGAATCTATTTGTCACAGAATGTACTTAACTGTGAAAAAAAAAATTAATTTCTACAAGATGTGATTTTTTTTTTCAAATTTTGAAAAAAATCTTCTAAATTTGCCACCACTTTGGCCTAGCACTTGCATTAGTCTCCCCTAGTGAAGGAATCGTGCCTACATTGAACTGAATTATAATAATAGAACAATTAACAGAAATAGTCTTGGAAATGAACACTCGCAAAACCGCACACAGATTTGTTTATTTACCCTAATCTAGTGACTCTGATCTTATCGCACTGGGCGTAGTTTGTGGTATAGGAAATACTGACACTTTAGTTTAAAGGCCAGAACTTTGACTGTAGTCTTGATTACGGATAGCGTTTATTGAGAGAGCAAGTTTCGAGATTTAGAGCCTTACAGAATATCAAGCCTTGTAACAGAAGGATTCAGCCAATAAATTCTTTTACACCCCTTGGTCAAGTGGGAGCTGTGATGTACGTTCAGGAATGCGTGGCTTCTGACTTCTGATCTCATTGTAAATAAGCCAAAATTTTGCCATACTTTTTGCTTGTTCGTCAAAAATGCCCGAAAGATGCATCACAGTATGATGTAACAACTCAACTGATCCAAAGAATATATCAATACACAAGATTCCCAAGTCTGTGACACAGACTATAGGCATGTTATGAACCCTTCAGTATTCTAATTAGTGGGGTTGGTCACCCACAAAAAAAATTATTTAAACAAAATTGTGTTTTGTGGAAATCTAAAAATTTTTTCACAGAAGTACATTGGGTGACAAATTGATTCAGATGAGAAAATTCTAAAAACAAATTAACATGGGCACTTTAAACAACTGGGTCAAGAGAGAGAATGCAAAGAATAATTTCTATTCCAATGAACCAACAGGACATTAGACAGGGTTCGTACGGGTCCTGGAAAACCTGGAAAGTCATGGAAACTTAAAATTTCAAAATCCAGGCCTCGAAAACCTGGAAAATATGTGTTGGTCCTTGAAAGTCATAGAAAATTAGACTTTTCCTAGGACAGATACAGTGTACGAATATTAGATACGAATAGCAACAATAAAGGTCATTGCTGTTACTGGATTTCATCTACTCTGCCAGAAACATTGCAGAAAGGTTACATAGTTTGTTGGTTTATTTAGATTGTTTCAGTTTTTCTGGCCATTCCTGGTCCTGGATGTTCGTAAATAATTATGGTCCTGGAAAGTCCTGGAATTTTGATGGATGAATAATGTACGAACCCTGATAAGAGCCAGAGCTCCAGATTAAGCTGAGGTTCAGATTACAAAGTCCAGTGGTAACCATACTTCCTTACCCCCCTTCCCCCCCAAGACTACCCATAACCATTTATACCAGTCATTCATACACGTACCAGCTGAGGGGTGATGCTCTTCACAACCTCTCGTTCCACCCAATCAATTATATGCTGTTGTTCCGTTTTTCTTTGAAAGGCTTCAATCTCTGCTTGATAATCCTGTTATTGAAAATATTGAGGAACAGTTGGATAAAATTTGACAGAAAACACACCTCTGGAACAGCTCTTTTAATTCTAATAAGCACTTTGCATACATAATCACAACATCAACTAGTACATTCTTGCAGTGCAATCATACACTCTTGCAAAAAGGTTATTTCCAGGAACCTCCCTTAGACTTTTGTTTCAGTGAAGAACAAAATGAAACAAAATCCCCTTGCAATAATGGACAATCATTTTATTCTTCTAGGAAACACAAGACCAAAACAAAAAAATCTAAATTCGGCTAAATGATTCTGTAGCCCTTCAATAAACTCACAGAAAAAATGTACATTAAAACAGCAATAATTCATACAACACTAAATAATAATATTAATAGCTCTAAGAGATGAAATGTCTTTTCTTAAATGAATTGAATTAAATGAATTTGCATTGAGTGCAAAATGTCTATCAAAGTGAAGGTGAAAGCAGATTCCACAGCCCACAGGAAAAGGATCAACTGATGATTAGCCCACACAAAGCTCTTACCAATCGTTTCTTGACCTCCCTGACAACTTCATGGAGCTTATTGCGGTAATCTAATTCCATAGACATGGCATTATTTTCCTAAAACAAACAATAGTAAATAAAAATCTCAAGGAAAATAGATGGCAATGAGGGCAAAGAAAAGGAAGGCAAATAAATGTATCTTTTTTATCAATGAACTACTGCATACTGCTTTCTCCTCATTAGTTTTTACAGTGGTCTCTTTTTTTCTTTTATGTCTCATGGTGTAAAAATGTTTGCCTTTATTTTAAAAAAAATTGAAAGTTGTTCTATCACTAAACAATGTTATGTTTTTCCCCTAATGATGTATTTTGTCCCCTCAAAAGTTTAATGTACCAGCTGGTAAGTTGTTTGAAGGTGTTCATTTTCTTGACCAAACAGCTTTCCTTACCCGATATATTTCGATGACATCCTTCCTTACAGTAGCCATGTACTCAATTTTCTTAAGCTCGCCAATCTGGTTTGTTAATGCTTGGATCTCAGCATTTCGTCCTTCATTGAACATGTCAAGGATACTCTGTTAAAAAGATGATGTTGTGGTTTATATTTATTCTTGATTTTAAACCACAGAAAGCACCAAAAGGGTTGAGACACTTTCCCCTTTTAAGGAATCCTGGACAATTCCCTCCTCCAAAAGCTTTTCATCTACCCCCCCCCCCCCCCACCCCAAACAATGTTGTTTTCTTATCGGCAACACTTCCTTTTTCTATTACCAACATTGTAGGGGGGAGGCCGGGGAAGTGCAAGTGGAAAATGTAATGTGAGGGTGATTTTTTCCTAATTGTGGTCTTCCCAGTTCAGTGTCTCAACTGCAGTTCCTTTTTTATGCTAGACTTTTTTACATTACATGCATCTTAGGGCGCTTTCCATTTGACAGAACTGACTGGCCAGACCGGGCAGTTGGGTTGGCTAACTCTGCAACGCATTCAAAATAACACACTTCTCAAGCATGATATATATACTCTTCAAAAAGAATATGAGGGATATCATGCAACTGTTTGTTCAAATCGTTGCATTTTCTTTGCAAACTGACGGGTCTGGCTGGCCAGTTCTGACAAAAGGAAAGTGTCCTTAGACAGTGGAAAACAAAAGTTTAAACTGGTTTTAAAATGTTTGAACATTTTTGATGTGGTGTAGAGTTTGAAAAACTCTACACCACATCATACACATTCATGGTCATCTAAGTAATGAAATGTTCCATTGACACAATTCAAAAAAATAAAAAGCTGTGTCGCTGCAGTAAGTGGAGGTTGGGTGCCTGAGACATCAAGGAGCTTCGGGATCCACTATTGGCAGCCAACTCCTGGATGGATACTGCTCCCAAATCGGCAAGTCCTGGCAACTCACCCATGAGCTCCCACACAGCCTGGAAGACAGGCACCCATCACACTGAACAGTGGAAAGTGATGGGAGGCAGGTGGCACAACAAACCGCTTAACCCTCCATAAAAAGGCTATCCCTTCCTGTCACAACACAACAAATTCTCCCTTCAAATGATGAGCGAGCACAAGGAATTGTGACGCATGCACTAATGCAACCAAACTGCTGACAATGCCTGACCACTGGCACTCCTCGCTGTTAACTTTGTTAAATTGCATCTAACTGCATACAAATTGCCACAACTTATTGTTTGTTTGATGCAAAATTCCTAACCATTATCCTGAAAGTACTTGAAAAGAAATCTCTCTCTCGAAGAGGCATTCTGTAACCGTGAACAGTAAGAAATACAATGGAACATGCACCAAGATTTCTGGTACGAAAGTAACATGACATGATGCAAAACCAAAATGAGACAAACTACAAAGCAAAAGGGATGTGTAATTGCTCAGATGGTTAACTAACCTGGTATCTAGCATCAAGCATATCTGCTATAGGTTTAGAAACCTTTTGTGCCAGGAAATATAATGTTGTTCCCATAACAACAGCAAGAACAGTCTGAAGGACACAAGAACCAGACTCATGTGGATGTTATGTACATAAAGGTAGGGACAGACAAACATAGTGGTTATAAGTTCCTGAAATCTACATGTACAAATAACTTTAAATAGTGTGATGAGGTGTATATCAAGATTCTCTGTAAACATATAAAATTATATCAGCTTTACCAAGGGAAAATAGAGGGGGGAAAGAGGGCATCCCCCATGCATGCCATTTTCCGTAGGTAATATGTCTTCAAGTTATTTTTAGATCAACTCCCACCCTGTACAGATCCCAAGGCGATTAGGCAACAGCCAATCATATGGTGGAAATGTGTTCCACATGGATATCCCATGCTCAGAGAACACATTCCCACCATATGATTGGTTGTTGCCTAATCCCCTTGTCCAGTGTGGGCAAAATTCCCAATTTTTTCCCGAGTTACAACTTTCTCAAAAAATCACTAAATTTGCCAACAATTTTCCAATAATCTCCATTTATAGTCAGACTGAAGCCTCAGTTGGCTCGGCTTCTGCCATGTTGTAAAGCTGCGCACACAGAAATTGTCAGCATTAGATGACACATGGGTGAAGCAGATTTCTGCACCCACAATAATGACAATTGCCACTAAACCCCTAACCCTAACCCTGGCCGCTGGTCACTGAATCTACCTCACCCTGTTATTTCATGCTAACCCACAGAAATCTGACCAACCACTTACTTCCATTGGAATGCTGGGAAGCATTAGAAAAGGGAAACACTGCTGGACAGTTGGATTGCAGTCACCAATTAGTAAGCACAAATATAAGTTCATGGGTTTAAGTCCCTTTTAAGCCTGGTCTTTTTTTGTTTTTCTCAAGCTTCCTTGCAACTTCTTATGTTGCTACTTTAACTTTGACAATCATTCTCACATCAAAGCTGTTCCTGCAACCTAGGGTTGCGGGCGCGTTTTCCCATGGTCGAGGCGGGATTAGAATTTTTTCGTGGGATATATAGTTTTTTTGTTCAGTTGTAGAAGCATAATGACTTCGAATCTTTGAGAATACGAGTTATATGTGGAAGTTCAAGTTTAAGTGAATACGAGTTATATGCGCAAGGTTAAGTTTAAGTAGCATGTGTGGATGCTACATTTGTTCTCTATCAATAAGTGAATGATAGATATAAAAATATCATTTCGTCACAATTCTAAATAAATCAGCAAAGGAAAGAAAAGCATTTTTCTTCAGAATCATCTTAAAGTCTCCAAAATTTCTAAAAATCCTCTTACTCTCTAAAATTCCTACATTTAAAGAAAAATCCAGATATTTGTGTCTAAGCCTAGTTTAGAAGACCTATTAAAAGACTGCAATGCAGTTTACAGCACTTTATTGAGGAACGGAACACGCATCCCTACGTATATCATGCAAAGCCACCCAAGACACGACAGATATCCAGTTATTTACTCCAAGCTTAAACCTCACCATCTCGATCATTTACATGTGTACCATCAAGACAGAAATGTCTGTACCTCATCATGGATAACAAGTAACTCCTTTGAAAGTGCATAAGCAAGAAACCCACCGATGAGAAGAGTTTGCCCTGAAGCAACAAAAACAGATAACATTAGGATCTGCTTCTTATTAATTAATGATCTCCATTAACAATTGAATGGCTTTTGCATATAGTTCAACACGATTTGCATTCTACAGTCATGATGATTCATGCCTCATGAAATACATAGCAGTAATGCACTGAACAATCTGTGCAGCTTTACAATTTACATTACACTGCCAATCAAACAGTAAAGTTCACTGAATGCCAGTCACAAAAATACTCCCTCCCTAAATACACGCAGTTTCATCAACTTTTCGCTTTCTGATCATTCATATATTAAACAATTATTCAATTGGATGGGCTTTTTCATGATATCCAGAATAATCAAGGGCTAGGTAAGTGTTATCACTTTACCTGTTTCGCCCGTTTTTGCTTTCAGCATGGCAGTTACATCTCTAAAGAATTGTCCAAACTCAGGCTGAGGTGTCTCTTCTGAAAAATAAACATTACAGCGTGGTGACTATGCTGGACAAGTTCATTCTATTACAACAAGACAATTTCAATTACCAGTAACTCTTTAATACCCAAGAGTGCCAGTTATAGATTTTACTCTGGCTAATTTTAATAATGCCAAACAATTTGACTCATCACTGGGGTGCCCCTCAGACAGAAAAGGGTTAAGTACGGAAGATGAATTTCAATTACGCATAGAGGATGATTATTAGATGGCGGCAAGACGAAATAAATTTTATGTTCAAATAGCAAGACAAATTACTACCTTTGACTTGTGGAACTTGACACATTAGTCTTGTAGTAGCTGGGACACTGAAGTAATAATAATAACATTATTATAATCAAACATCACAGTAAAAGCAGAACAAGGGAAGTACACAGTAGCTCAGAGGGGAGTGTAAGCAGTGCGAGGGCTGTGAGAGGTTTTGGAGTTAATGTTAAAAGCCAAAACAATATCTGGAAACAAGGAACAGTTTTAATGCAATAATATGGTGCTGGAAGAGTGCACCTGGAAACAAAAATATACCGTTCTCGATTATAAATGGTTGTGATAAAGAATATATTTAAATGTATTCATAATCTCGTCCCTGATTATCTGGCAGAAAAATTTACATTTCGCTCTCAAACTAATACTAGAAATACAAGACAGAGCAACCATTTGAACATTTTGAGATGCAGATTGGCCACAGGTCAGCGCTCTTTTTCATACCGTGGAGCCAAACTATGGAATAACCTAAGTAATGATCTTAAAAATGTAAATTCTGTAAAGGCTTTTAAATCCAAATTAACCAAACAATTACTTTTAACTTAATTTCATTTCTTTAGGAAAACACATAATTTAGATTTGTGTTAATTGATTGCTTATTTATTCTTATTTATATATCAATTATTGCTCTTAGTATTTTTTATTTAACTTGTAACTGAAAAACCCTTTTTAGGGAGTTGCAATAAAGTATGTATGTATGTATGTATGTATGAAATGTGATATATTACAATGTTAATGGTAAATGGATGAGTTTAACAAAATTACAGTATGATAGTAATTAATATGTGGTTATTTTTATTGTAATGCAAGCACCATGTGTGATAAATTTTACTAAACTGAAAGGTACAATTTGAAATCTCTTATACATTAATTCATCTCCCATGGTAAACAAAAAGCATTCTCACATACCAATATCTGCAAATTTCAAAACAACCACTGTCCCATTAGGATCTGTATGGTGGCCTAGAGGTGCCATAAGGATTTTTGGTGTTTTTTTCATCTTCTTCCTTTTATATTGTATTTCATTTTACTTATTTAGTTTATTTTATTTTATTTCATTTTCAAAAACAATTTATTATAGAAGTAAAATGAAATCAAAGAAAAACCGTTTGTCTAAAATGTAATTTAATTCAAAGTAAAATCAAATGAAAACAAATGAAAATAAAAGCAAATGAAAATTATAACACGTTGGCCTAAAACTGGGCAAGGCTAGGGCTAGTGGCAATTACCTTGATTAAAGATTAAAGATAAAGTGATTCTGCATGGGTTTTGTTGTTGAAAAGAATGCCTTTTTTAAGAGTTTGGAGCGGTAACAAAGAGACTCAAGCACAACTTGACGTACGCTTTGTGAAGGCCTTCCCGATGGGGTATTTGACTGCAATAACTGGCAACATCGTGGGGAATTTGACCAGAATTTTTCTTAAAAGTCAAATGCCCAGGGGGTTACCCGGGGGGGGAGAGATGGGTGCTCTTGGAATTGATCTAGACATAAGCAACGTATACGTATCTGAATGTATCTGCTTACCTCAACCTTGCAGGCTTAAAAAACCTAGCTGCACCACCTGTCAAACAATATTTCAAATATACAAGCAGTCGGGTTACACTGACTGTGTATGCGATAATGACACTATTAATACTGTACAAAAACGAGACGTCCCGTAGAATGTCAAATGTTATGTTGTAAATTGAAAGAATAAGATTTACTCTTAATTCTTTTTTAAAAACCGTTCATGATTTCGCAGAGGTTTACTCTATAGGAAATAAGCGACAAACACTCACAGCATTAAATCTAAGATATCAGATATATATCCATATGGGATCGTAAGCAACTTAAGTTATAATTATAAAGCTCAACATAAAACTGTACAAAAGTGACATTAAACGGCACCAGCAGGAGTAATTGCATCCCTCCATTGCAAGGATAAAAAGATGCACTAAAATATTGCTTATTTCATTTCCCATTTATACTGTCTCTTACCAATTCGAGTGGCCAAACGTAGCCGGGAAATCATGGTCTCTCGATCTTTATTGCTGTCCAATATGGCCGACCAATTAGTAATGTGAGTCTGCAAAGCACACTGGGAGATTCATATTAGTATCCAGGCCTTTTATTCATGTCGGCCTGCATGGCGTGGCCACTTATTCGCAGTTTGTATTGGATTAAGAAAGGGAAAAAAAACATCCAGATTTAAGAACTTTATACTGCTTCTCCTCCTTCAAACGAAGGTCAGCGGCACCTGAAATTCAAGCGTGCTGAAGCAGAAATCTTGATAAACTAAGATATACAGAAATCTCTCTTTGGTCAACCCTTGGTCTTCCATTTTCGCTCTAAACTCTGCGGTGACGTAGTTGACCGAAGTCCTCAATTCGCGAGCTCTAAATTGGTCCTGTCCTGGCCAGGGTCTCGATCGCCACGGGAAGTTTAGACAAAAAATAGCTGACCAAGGAATGATTTATGGTTCACGAGGCTTTGAAGTTTAGGCGCCGTCGACCTTGAGGTAATCCAAAACAAATATGTGTCGGCAGTTCTACCAACTCGCTGTGGCAAATCTGCGTTCATTTATCAGCTGCTTTCGCTGGAACACGAGAAAAAGATTGCAAATTTCTCCACTTTACAATTGGACAGTTAAGACGAGGAAAGGTGGTTCCAGTGTGCTGTGCGTTTTGCCTTAAAGTTTTTTCCAAGCGTCAGCATGCCGCCTTCCAAGTCTTGGAAATCGGTCAAGTTTTCTTCTACCTCGATTCGCGCTTGGATTTCGGCCAAAAATCATATGCCCTTTTAGTGAAAAAAAGCATACTTGTTCCTAGAGTCTATAATTACATTGATCAGCCACATATCTTCCTCGTAATGCTGTGTCATTTGACAAGAGGTAGCAGCGTTCGTTTGATTGAAATTTTGTAATCCCAGTTGGTAACTTAGCAAGGCAAAAGCAAAAGACCTGAATGATTTTGGTAGTACTGTTGTAGTCAGTTAAATCCATCCTGAAAATGTCGTATTTATTCGAGGGACAACCAGCGAAAGGTCCAAGGGACGCCGGAGAAGTGGGCCTCATCCCGCGTGTTCACTTTTTCCTGTGCAACCGTGATAATATACCCCGTTATTTAGAGCGGGAGGCACGACGACGGCATACCGCCGACGGGAGGCACGACGACGGCATACCGGAAGTTTATGTTCCGCTCCGGCTATGCACAGACTGATTCGCCGTCGTCCTGTCGTTGGCGACGCCACATTCACTGTTTTGACGTAGTGAGTACAACGTCGTAATTCCTTGCAAAGTTTTTGGTCCTTTTCTTTGATTTACCGTATTTTTCTTTCGACACATAAAGAAGCACGTTTCTGGTGTTAACTGCTAAAGTTATTTGAAGAGAAATTCCACGATGAACATCCCTGAAGCAGAAACATGCGCTAGCACAAGCCGCCCATCGGCAAATTCAGACAACCTCAAGCTCTTTTGCTCTAGTTATCACTGATCCAGTTTAATATGCTCGCCATTTCTTTTTATACTGATATCTCTGTCTGCATCTAAGCTATTTATACATATTTACATTTCTGAGGTGATGAGAAGGTAAAAGAAATAATTTTCAGTGCCGCTATAAACAGCGTTACAGCGAAACTGGGACAACTTACCTTTACTCTAAGGCGAAATAAATGTACCTTATTGTTTACATTTAATATCGTTTAAACCTTCAGGCCCGGCCAGGGGGGGTAGTGGGATACCAATATACCCGCTATTTTGCCCCCAAGATACCAATATACCTAAAAATCATATATATATGAATCATACATATACCTAAAATTCAGGAAAAACTAAATACTTTATACCCGAATTTTGACCAAAAATACCATATACCTGAATTAAAACGGCCCGGGATACCGTATACCCAAAACCCCTGGCCGGGCCTGAACCTTATAGCCACCAAAAATCGTTTTTAAAACTGAAGCAACGAAAAGGACTTTTATTTTGCTGATGGTGGGAAGCAGTTTCCCGCCAAAACTTGCATTCCTCTCCATCCTCTCTTGATTGAGAGTTTTATTATCGCCAGTACTGGTCAGTGACATGTTGGTTTTGCGCATGCACAGCATCCGGGGCTCGCGGGTTTTTGTGTGTGTACTTGTGCTCCGGATCCTGGTCCATTTTTCCTTGCTGATTAAACCTCTGTTGTGTAACGAAGCGTGAGATCGATTCACCTCTACTTCATTTACTGGCGTGGTGGCAGCGTCCTCGAACCTACGCCAAAAAAAAATCGGCTCCCAAGTCTACTTATACAAGGCAAAGCCAACCATTCCAACTCAGGTACGTCGATACTTCGAACATTTTCGTCGTTGAATTACGCTTCCCTCGTAAACCCAATACACAACAACAGTAATGAGCACCACTCCTCGGGCTCCGAAGCAATGGAGTCTCTCTAAGAACGAGACTATTAATACCTTCGAAAATTGGAGGCAGAATCTTGTGTACACTCTTTCGCTCGACAGCAATTTCGCGCCGTTTCTCGCCGATGGCTCTACCTGGGGAAAGAAGACTAAGACCCAGCCCCTACGCGGTTTCACCGATGACGGAGACAGCGTACCGCTCGCCAAACGCCGAACCGCTCGACAGAAGGTCAATTTTTTGGAACTCATGCTCGGCCAAATAGCCAATTATTGTCCGGTAATATCCAGAAACACTTTAGTAAAGAATTCAACCTCGATTCAGTCTGTTTGGAACATGATACGCGAACACTTCGGCTTCCAGATTACGGGAGCTCACTTTCTGGATTTTGCAAACTTGCATTTAGAAGCCGACGAGCGCCCCGAGGATCTCTTCCAAAGACTAATGGCCTTTGTTGAAGATTCTTTACTCCTCGCCAATAGCCTGTCCCACCATGGTGAGGTGACCGCTGAAGATGAAGAACTCACCCCTACCTTGGAGAATTTCATTGTCCTCACCTGGCTCAAACTGATCCATCCTGACTTACCTAAGCTAGTAAAACAAAGGTACGGGACTGAATTAAGATCGCGAACTCTAGCCTCAATAAAACCTGAAATTTCTCAGGCCCTCTCCTCCTTGCTTGACGAAATCCACACTGCCAACGATGCCAAGATTATGCGCACCGCCGTTAGTGGCTACCGTAAACCCTCTAGCGACAGAACTCCTTACAAGGGGAGCACGCGACCCCACCGTCCAGCCAAATCCTGCCCACTCTGCAAACAGGCCGGCCGTCTCGATTCCGGCCATTTCCTAAGTGAATGCAGTTTCCTTCCAGAACACGACCGCAAGTACATTGCCAAGGCCAGACAAATTGCTGACATCTTTGATGACCCCCCTGATCCTGAAACCAGACTCTGTGTGGATGATCCAGAGAGTGACACCGATGACACTAGACCTACCCCAAGTACCCGTGTCTACCGCATACAGACTCGCCAGTCACCATACCTAGACATGTTCCATGCACACCACCCAGTGCGCATAACCATCGACAGTGGTGCCACAGGAAACATGATTCGTCATACCCTCGTCCAACAACTTGGCTGCCACGTCGCTTCCAGTTCCCAGTCTGTCCACCAAGCAGACGGCTCATCTCCCCTACACGTGGTCGGTGAGACACGCTTGTCGTTTAACCGTGAAGGCCGAACGTTCACTTTCGAAGGCCTTGTTGTCGAAAATCTCGATGTGGATGTACTAGCGGGAACCCCCTTCATGGAAACTAATGATATCGCGGTACGCCCAGCAAAACGCCAAGTAATCCTTGGGGACGGATCCATCCTCAACTATGGGTCCCAGCAACCCACAGCTGTAAGCTCCACAGCACGCCGTGCCATCGTGCTGCGTTCACCCCCCACATCCACAACTGTCTGGCCTGGCGAATTTCTAGAATTAGAACTACCCAGCGATGCACCTCCAGACTCCGTGTATGCTTTGGAACCCCGGACTGATGCCCCCAGCGTAAGAAAGCTAACAGCTTCACAGTTGTGGCCAGCCCCGGCTATAATCTCCAGCGTGGCGGGAAAGATACGCATCCCCAACCTCTCTCCTGAACCGCATTTCCTTAAGCGGAATGAGCACTTCTGCCAGGTACGCGCTGTCTACACACCGGAACTCCGCAACGTCAACTCGCAGCCACTAGTCAGAGCGTCACCCGAGCCATCGGTATCTAAGGCCGAAACGAAACACTCTGCAGATGTACGCCTCGATCCTGACAACCTACTCCCCTACGACATCAAAGCAAAGTTTACCTCACTCTTGAATGAATACGACCACATCTTTGATCCACACATCAAAGGCTACAACGGCGCAGAAGGTCCATTTGAAGCGAGGGTGAACATGGGTCCCGTGGAACCCCCCCAACGGAAAGGCCGGCTGCCCCAGTATGCCCGCCACCAACTACTGGAACTCCAACAGAAATTTGACGAACTTGAAGCTCTAGGCGTCTTCAAACGCCCTGAAGACATCAATATTGCAGTCGAGTACTTGAACCCGTCCTTCCTCGTCAAGAAACCAACTGGTGGGTACCGCCTAGTCACAGCATTCGCTGATGTTGGCCGTTACAGCAAACCGCAACCCTCTCTTATGACTGACGTAGATTCCACCCTACGTCTTATCGCCCAGTGGAAACATATTATTGCAACTGACTTGACAAGCGCATTTTACCAGATCCCACTCTCACGCGATTCAATGAAATACTGTGGAGTCGCGACACCATTCCGCGGTGTGCGAGTATACGCGCGATCTGCCATGGGCATGCCGGGCTCCGAGACAGCCCTCGAAGAACTCATGAGCCGAGTGCTCGGTAACCTTTTAAAGGAAGGAACTGTCGCTAAAATCGCCGACGACCTCTACTGCGGAGGAAATTCCCCCGATGAGCTATTGCAGAACTGGAAGAAAGTGTTGCAAGCCCTCCACAAGTGCAATCTTCACCTCTCAGCCTCAAAGACCATCATCAACCCCCTGTGCACTACCATACTAGGCTGGATTTGGAACTCTGGCACTCTACAGGCCAGCCCGCATCGCCTTGCCGCCCTCGCCTCATGCCCAGAACCAGATACCGTCACCCGAATGAGGTCCTTCATTGGTGCTTTCAAGGTACTCTCCCGCGTTATCCCAGGCTGCTCCACGCTCCTCGCAAAACTTGATGACTCCGTTGCGGGCCGCGAATCTAAAGAAACGATCCAGTGGACAGACGACCTCCGCACCTCATTCCGCAACGCCCAGGCAGCCCTTTCTACCGCTCACACCATCTCGCTCCCCAAGCCGAGCGATCAACTCTGGATTGTGACCGACGGAGCTGTCCGGAAACCCGGAATAGGTGCCACAATGTATATCACCCGCAATGGCAGGTTACGCATAGCAGGATTTTTTAGCGCCAAACTGCGTGGCTCACAGACAACCTGGTTACCATGTGAAGTGGAGGCCTTAGCCATTGCCGTGGCCACCAAGCACTTCAGCCCGTACTTGATCCAGTCTCATCATAAGGCCTGCATACTGACCGACAGCAAACCTTGCGTACAGGCGTATGAGAAACTATGCCGAGGAGAATTCTCAGCAAGTCCTCGTGTATCCACCTTCCTCGCCACCGTGAGCCGCTACCAGGCCTCTGTCAGACACGTATCCGGCTCTGCGATACTGCCTTCAGATTTCGCAAGCCGTAACGCAGCTCCTTGTGAGGATGAAGCCTGCCAGGTCTGCGCCTTTACAAAGCTCAGCCAGGATTCTGTTGTTAGACACACATCAATTCAAGACATACTCAGTGGCAATGGCCACCTCCCGTTCACCAGCCGCACTGCCTGGTCGGCCACACAGGCGGAATGCCCCGATTTACGTCGCACCATCGCTCACCTGCGACAGGGCACACGCCCTTCGAAAAAGCTCACGAACATGAAGGACGTTAAGAGGTACCTCAATGTAACAACCATTGCCAAGGACGGTTTACTTGTCGTCAAGCGTAACCAGCCTCTTGCGCCAACCCGTGAATGCATTGTCGTCCCCCGCCAGGTACTAGAGGGGCTCTTAACCGCGTTACATATCCAGCTCGGTCACCCCTCCAGTAACCAACTCAAGGCCGTCTCAAAGCGCTACCTGTATGCCCTGGACATGGACACAGCCATCGACCGTGTGACTCAGACTTGCCACCACTGTGCTGCCTTATGCCAGACCCCGAAAGTACGCGAAGAGCAATCATCTTCCCCTCCACCTGATGCTGTTGGCGTATCGTTCGCCGCAGATGTTATCAAGCGATCGAGACAACTAGTCCTCGTGTTACGGGAATGCGTGACTTCTTTCACAGCCACGACGCTGCTGGAGGATGAGCGACACTATACGCTACGCGATGCTCTTATCCGCCTCTGTGTCCACATGCGTCCCCTAGACGGACCTCCAGCTATAATACGCACAGATCCCGCCCCAGGATTCAAGGCTCTATCAGAAGACAAACTCCTAAAACGTCACCGAATCGCCATAGAAGTTGGTAATGCCAAGAATCGTAACAAGAACCCCGTGGCCGAGAGGGCGGTTCAAGAAGTCCAAGGTGAACTACTCCGACACGATCCACTGGGCGGTCCCGTGTCTCCTGTGACCCTCGCAGTAGCGACAGCCACCCTAAACGCACGCATTCGCTCACGTGGCCTTTCTGCCAGAGAGATGTGGACACAGAGGGATCAATTCTCAAACCAGCAGATACCACTGCAAGACCAAAACATCATCGTCCACCAGAACGAACAACGAATGGCCAACCACCCCCATAGTGAGAAGGCAAAGGCCCCCCTCGCGAAGAGCCGCTCCGCTGATCATATCATGGTCGGCGATTTGGTCTACCTCTACTCTGACCGCAACAAGACTAGAGCTCGTGATCGCTATTTAGTCGTCGAAGTAACTGGCTCTTTCTGCAACATCAGAAAGTTTGTTGGCTCCCAGCTGCGAAGCACATCCTACCGTGTGAAGACATCTGATTGCTACAGAGTCCCGTCTGAAATAACAGCCTCCTGCCCACTAGTATCCAACGATGACGCAGCCTCGTCATCCGACGAAGCCCCTCCTGAGCCGCTAGTTCATTCTCCTCCGTCTCCACCTGCGATACCCAGCGCAATCTCGACTCCTGCCACTAAGGAAATCCTGGATGACAGCCTGCCTGCTACCCAATCCGAGCCATGTGAAGCGACCCACCCCGACCCAGTGATAGACTCCCCCGCCAGCGACAGTGACCCCGATACCAGTCACCTACCGCGCAGATCCACACGCGTAAGACGCCACCCAGCACGTTTCAATGACTTTGTTATGGACCCTAACTAAAAGAAAGAACCTTAATGTTGTTAATTTTCGATATCGTTTGTATATCCGTTACTGTTAGTCCGTTACGTGCAACTCGACTTTTCTTATTCACCCATAGAGCTCGTAACACGTTTGTGTAATCTTAGGAAGGAAGAAAAGAAAGTCACGCCAGTACTGGTCAGTGACATGTTGGTTTTGCGCATGCACAGCATCCGGGGCTCGCGGGTTTTTGTGTGTGTACTTGTGCTCCGGATCCTGGTCCATTTTTCCTTGCTGATTAAACCTCTGTTGTGTAACGAAGCGTGAGATCGATTCACCTCTACTTCATTTACTGGCGTATGATAATTCAACAGCTCTGCAATGTACTGGACCGAAGAGGATGACAGATTGATGTGCCGTGAGATTCTTGCTGTAGATCCATTCACTGGTACCAAAAAGGGAACTGTTCAGAGGGGAGCAAAGTGGAAAATAATTGCAGACAATCTTTTGGAGATTTTGGAACCCAAATTTAAAGTTGATCCGAGAGCTGTGCGTGATCGCTACCAGGTTCTGGCTCAAAAACTCCGAAAGAAGCTTAAAAATTAGCAGAAAGCCAGTGGTATAGACACGGAAATGTCTGAGGCTGAAACTGCTATCGAGGAGCTTTATAGAGAAGGAAGATGCAGCTGAATCAATGGATGGAGATGGCACACAGAGGCAGAGGGATCGAAAACATCAAGACAAAGAGAATGCTGGGGACATGAGAAGACAGGCCATGGAAAGGATGGGGCAGACCCAGAAAAGAAAAAGTGTAGAGGGAGAAAATGAAACAAAGAAAAAGAAAAGGTCAGGTGGAGGTGATACTTTGCTTTATTTGCGAGAACGAAATGAGTTTTTGCAAGAAACCCATAAAGAGGAGCTTGCTCTTCGAAAACAGGAACTTATGTTGCAAGAGAAAAAACAGGAAGATTTTATTAAGTTGATAGTGCAACAACAACAACTGCAGAGTAAGCAAAATACAAGATGCTTTTTCTACCAGCAGTAGAAAAAGCACTTCTCTCTAACTGATCAAGGAGTTTAGAATCAGCCAACATGCCTGCATCATGCCTCTTGCCCTGTAGAGTAAAGGAAAATAAACAGGTGTTGAGTACTTTGCTTTATACATGTCAACAGAAACTTCAAAGGGTCCTACAGTGGATGCAGTGAAAAGGGAGGGGTGGTAGGACACAGTTCATACAAATAAGATAACCTTTATTTAAGTGTCAAAGTATTTAGCCCAAAGGGACTAACTGGAGACACTAAATAAACAGTACTATTAAAATAAAAATGTGTAAGGAAATTATTTAAACGTGTACATGCTTGTATGAAATACCATATTATCCATGGGAATATCATGAATTGAGGAAAATAACCAGATTGACAATTACCAACTGGGCCATAAATCTGAGCTATCATTCGAGATGGTACAGTGACACACTGGAACTTGATTGCGTGTACTCTTTTGTGGCCATTGTAGACGACCCTTTGGTTATCTTGAGGTCGACATATTGGCCTAACAGTACCATCTATAAATCCATTGCAGTTATCCAATGCTGCTCCCTTCTCTGCAACCGCAGCTGCGTATTGTTCCAGCTTTAGTTGGTCTAACAAAAAGTTATTCCATTGCATGATGCGATGGCCATACATATTGTAGATAAAGTCCACTGCTGTGTTTGTTATCATGGAAAGCACTGGCACAGGTTTGGCGAAGCGAGGAATCATGTCGCTGTACCGACAAGGATAACTGAATCTCTTTAGCGCCATACACAAACCTTCCATGCCATCACACACACTCCGTTGTTGGCAGACAAAGGTGTCGGGGATTTGGAGTGCCTCAGCAAGAGAAGGAAGATCATTCCTATCGAATCGAAATTCAGCTTTACATTCTACAGGATCCATACCCTGGGTGCCAGAGGTTCTATTTTTCTTTAAAAAAAAAAAACCCTCTGGCACCCAGGGTACAGGATCCATGGTTTCTAGGTCAAATTCTTCGTAGTCTTTATGTGGGAAGCTAGGGTTCTTTGAAACGTTTTGCTCCCATAAAAGGGCGAATTCTTCATCGTCTATTGTTCCCTCGTCATAAGCTACCAGCAGCTCGTCTCTAGCTTTTGCACACGACGCCATGTTTTCACTGCGTTTAAGAAGTGTTGTCCTTACTGGCGGGAAGTTGCCGTCGCAGTGTTGCTTAACATGCTCAGTCGAGTGGAACGCGACCTCGGTCTCCCCCATCCTTTACGCGGATGTGCCGTCGCCGTCGCCACCTCCCGTCCAGGGCCCAGTTGTTCGAAAGGTGGATAGCGCTATCCACTGGAGAAATCACTATGCACTGGATGCGTCAATGGGTTTTGCTGGTACTTATCCGCTGGATAGCGATTTATCCAGTGGATAGCGTTATCCACCTTTTGAACAACCGACATGCAGCGGCCGGGTGCCACTAACGTGCGACCTACCGCCAGCAAAAATGATGGTTAACTAAGGCTCAGTTAATTTGAAATCATTCTGAATACTTCCAAGATTTCTCAGTTGGTGATAAAAATCGCCACTGGGGGTTTATGTTCCTTTCCGGGGTATTTTCAGCTCTTAAGCGCATTTCTTTTAGTTTTTGAACGCATTAAAAAATCAAGGGCATCTCCAGCTACCTACAGTCTAACTGATACGTAACACCAAGTGCATTAAGCTTGCGGCAAATGAAGCTCAAATGGCAATGAATTTTTAAAATTTTGGAGCTCTTAACCCACGCACTTTGTAGGTACCCGAACTACTACTCTTCTGTTAAAAAGGTGTAATTGAAAAATAGGAATCACCGCTGGTCAATCTTTTTTTTTTTAATTAGGTAATGCTTTTCGTTTACAAACTTCGGTTATAAGATTCTTAGCTTAAAAATTAACCCCAACGCATGTAAACTGATCAGAAATTAAGGATGTTAATTTTAAGAATTTTCTTGATTATTATTAATGACTACCATAACTGCACGTGCCGTGTTTATTAATAATTAACTAAGGCTAACTCAATAGGATTCTATGTCGGTTTGGACGTAACCATGACGTCCGCGTTTAATAATAGAGGACCTTGGTAAGAAGTGGTCCACTGAAGCACAAAAAATAAAATATTTTTGTAAACAAGGCAAAAACCCGATTCAGCGCAAGGTTGTGTATCCACAACACAATTATATGGAAGTGCTTTATCTAAAACTAATTTTTGGGTTGACAGCACATTATATGTTGAATATAATTAAGGGTTTTATATTTCAGTAACTTAAAATACTTTAGCAACCCTGAATGAACACTATGTCATGGAAAAAAAATTACATTTTACAATGCTGGTGTAAAAAATAGAAAAGGCTTTCTTCCGTTTCACTAAATGTGAGATGTTTTCTCAAAACAAATAATTGCAACGAAATTCAAATTAGTGGTATATGCTTCAAAAGAGGTTCTTGAAAACAATGATTATGTTCATAAATTATTCAAGATAGACGAAAACCTATTTTGCTAAATAAAAGGCCTCTCCGAGATCCGTAGGGATGCTACAATCCTTTCTTCCGGGAGATTTCATGAACGAAGCTAATTGCAAACAAGCAGCCAACAACTTGCGCAGTTAATTAAAATGGCAAACACTACCGTCAGATACCATGAGATGGCTACAAGTAAAACGGACGACTTCTCGCAAAGTTACGTCTCCAACGAGGATTCCTCAGTTGAAAGATCTTTCAAGTGCCTGGCTTATGCATTGATCGTCGCGTTTTCTGTAATCGGTAATTCTTTGGTTATCACCGCGTTCAAACTTAATACCAATGGGAAACTGCGAACTGTTAATAATATGTTCATCGTTAGCATGGCCACCGGAGACCTACTGCTAACAGTGGGAAGCACTCCAGAACGAATCACTAGAATCTTGGTCAGTGAACAGTGGCTTATCGAAGGAGACTTGGGCGTATTTTTGTGCAAACTGGCCAATTACCTCGAGAAACTCTGCATGAACGTTTCAATTCTTCACCTCTCAATGGTTGCCTTAGACCGTTTCTTGGTCGTATTTTACCCTCGCAGGAAAATCGTCACAAAGAAAAGAGCTCTTCGCATCATAGTCATCGCGTGGTTGGCATCGGCGCTATTCTGCGTGCCTCTGTTCTACCACGCCAACCTGCTGGAGAAAAACGGACAAGTCTTTTGCAAAACACGGTCTTTCTTTCCCAACTGGCGTGCTTGGTATATGGTGTTCTTGTCGCTACTGGTCATAACTCTGCTTCTTGTTGTAGTGTTATACGCCGCAATAGCCATTCGATTAAATCGAACTAAAACGCCCGGTTTGCGAATTTCATTTAGAAGCCGCATGGGCTCGCGTCTAAATACCAGAGTTCTTAAAATGGTGGCTGCCATCTTATTTGCGTTCTATTGCTGTTTTCTACCATATTGGATCGGCTGGGTGTTTTGTTCCTTTTTTGTCAACGACATTATTTGCAGCGACACCTATGTGTTTATTGCAATCGTTCTCCTGTACGCTAATAGTGCGATAAATCCCGTAATATATTCTTTTTTCAACGTTAACTTCCGAATCGGATTCAGCTTTATTTTTAACAAGCTTTTTAGGCCGTGTTCCGCAAAGAAAAAGCTGTCCCATCGCCGTAAAGATCAGCGGGAAAGTTTCGTCGTTAGGGAAGGACTGCATCACGTGGACAAAGTTTGCGGCGAAATCAGATGCACGGCTATAAAAAGGCTGGACTCGGGGTCATATGAAGCCGAGGCATAAGAGCAGTTATAATTAGGAGATCTAGAATTTCAAGCACACCATACAACGAACTGAATGAAAACTTTGTTGTCATGTTTGTGTTTGGCGATAGTTTTCAGCCGGGGCATTTAAAAGGGCGTTGTTTGACGAATTAACTTAGCTAACGATGTGCTGTCCCCAGTTGATTAATCACGACATTCTTTTTAAATAAATAAATAAGGAGAATTGGCTTACGAATAGATGGGCAAAGCAAAAATTTACCCCAAATGCGAGGGTTGGTCAAAATCTCTTGTTCTAACCTCAATGGAATAGAGAGCTTTTTGTGTACATCATTACACTGATCCGCACAACGGCGTGATGAATCCTGATAATTATTCAACATTTTATTAAAATAAAGAAAATAAAGAATCGAGAAATTTTTTCGTGTTTATTATTATAAATGTAATATGCACTACCCTCAAATACAGGAAATATGAAATGGTAAAACAAACTTAAGTGATGAAGGAAACCTAGTCCGGCATTTCCACGAGATCTAATATTCTTGTTCATATATTAGAGCGTGTCTCAATTTGTTTAATTGTTGTCTTTACCTTGTCTTTACCCCTAGAGAATTCGTTCGTCCGTGTCCCTTTGGGACGGAAAAGCCTTTGATCATGCAGCATGGGCTTTTATCACGCGGTGGCCATTTTGAGTCGCGAAGGACTGAAAACCTTTGTTTTTTTCCCCCCGGAACTCGTTCTCAAATTTATCAACTCGAGGCACAGGGTACGAGTTCTATTGTTCCTAACCAACATGGCCGCCGCATGATAAAAGCCCATAGCTTGCCAGAGAATTCTATAATTTTTGTCTTTCCTCTCCTCGGATTATCGGGAGCATTTGAACAAGTCGAGTTAAAAAAAAAAACAAATAAATTAATAAAGAAATATATATAAGGGGGCGTAGCGTGGGATTTTGAAGATGTACGCACGAGAATAAATTTTTCCTAAGCGCCGAAGGCGCTTACAACCAGGAGGTTTTGGGGGCATGCTCCCCAGAAAATTTGAAATTTAGAATCTCGGAAATGCTATCTCCTGGTTTTTCTGCGGGGCATTTTCAATAAATAATGCGGCAAAAATGCAGTAGAAAGTTGTTTATTTTAACCATTTCCCTAGTGTTTTCTGTAAGCTACAGTGTTACAAAAAGAAAAAAAAAAATCAAAAACAACGGAGACAGGTCACAAGCAAAGGGCGAGGCGTCGACCCTTAAGACGGGCAAACTCCGTTACCACACTGTCAATATCCACGTTCTTGTGTTTATGTATATGAAGGATTGCCAGGGAACTTAATCTTTCGTTCGTCATCGTTCGGCAGTGCATGTTGACACACGATAAGTTAACAATGTTACGAGAGCAACATTTTCACCGGGATAAAATTAGTGGCCACCACTGAATGATTAATGCTTGGATAAAGGGAAATCTAATTAAAAAAGCCAGTATAATGTGACAAATATGAAATTATCAGCCAGCAAATTTAATGAAAATAACGTTTTTAGGCAATTCCAAAAAAAAAAATTTTTTTCTCAGATATGTCAGCTGTACGCACGGGTGTACGTGCGTATATGGACGCTACGCCTCTGATATACACGTAAACTCGGACTCATTATCTCTTGTTTAAGCAACGAATAATCAAACCGATAAACTGAGGTGTTAAAACCATAGAAAGCTTTAGTTGGGGAAAATAAGGTCGCGATATGAGCTCGCATTCCGCCGTGTACTTTTGTAATTATTGCACGAACCGAGAGGATTTTATAATCCAAACAAAATTCAGGCAAGTTAAGAAGTAAATAGAGCCCGCGTCTCATACTATTTTGCGTAAAGCAAGATGAGGTCTTTTAGTTTTCCGCGAAGCGTGATTCATTCCTATGCGTGATTCACGATTCAAAATTTCAGTACATTTTCACGAGGTGTGCATGAACATAACCCTGACCCGTGAAAATAGGCCATTTCCGAATTGCTGCTTGCCTCTGGTTCAAAGCGAGTCTTGGTGCACAACCATTCAAATGCAAATGAAGAACAAGTACAGAAGACATCATGTCATATTTTATTAAACAATATAGAGAAACGCCGGCAATTTATATAGGCCGCACGTTCACATTGGATTGGCCGGTCAGAACTGATGAAATTGAAGTAAAAACAGCATTTTTTTCGCGAAAGTAAAAGCATTTTAACATTATCCGTGACTTAAGAAGGCTCTGCACTGGGGTACTGGGACTCTCTAAATATGTACGGGGTTTTATTGTAACCGCTGTGATCTGTGCCGTACACTATTTCGAACTGTCAACCAGACTGGCAAGTAAAAGTTAAATTTGTTAATCGATCACGTCCTCCTTCACTCCTTCGTTCACAAGAAACCTATTAAAAAACGATTTTCTCTCCTTAGCGCATTACATGCCTCAATCACAAACTAAACAAGAGGAATAACGCAATACCGCGACACTGTTCCTTGAGGTCTGTAATGGCGAAATTCTCACGTTCTATATCTCAAGTTTTACGCAACCTGTTACCGGCGTAAATAATGATTATGATTATGAAAATATTGGAATGATCAAAGATTGGTGGTCTGCATCAGCTTGTTCTGTAATTGGAAAATTTTCTTATTGAGTGCTTTCTTTTCCCACTGCCTTGGTAGTTGCGCTTGGGCTAGCTTTCGGTCATTTTTCTTCATTCTTTTTTGCATTTATCATGGCTGGTTCATTTGCCGCTTAACTGACAAGCTATGCAAATCAAGGTCCGACATGAATGGTAAACTTGTATGCAATTCATACTTTTTGCATCATCATGTATTCGCGCGTACCAGCTGAAGTAGGGAATCATCTGCTAGACTGCGACTCAGTTTTCAGGTGACGTCTATGGAAGAGTTCTTTTTTTTCAACTGTGGAGGTAGATATTTGCTAATAGTCCACCAGCAGCAGATGTTCTCGGTAGATAAGGCCTCTCACTTTTCATCTTTTGCGTCTGCCTTAACTTTGTAATCTCATCAAGCTTTTACCTTATTCTATCATTATTATAATTTTCCCGTCTTTTCTAAAAGGAAGTTTCGCCAACAGTCTGATTGCTGTCTTCCGCAGCTAGAAAAATTATGAAACTGCGCCGTCAGTCTGACGCGATACGGATCAAATGCCGAAAATTAAACACTTTTTACATAGAAATTCTAAAAATGCTTGATGTTCAGGGAACTGTACCACACAGTAATTTTGGATCGCGTTTGTGGACAACGGCAAACGGCAATTGGCAGGCTGCTACTTGTCACACTGTTGTCAGAAAACCATGAAAATTCTCTTACATGTATTCTAGCTTATGTTTCTCTTCGTAGTACTTGCCCTATAGCTGTGGCTAACAGGCAATATATAAGCTGAAATTGAATAAATTTTATAGAGTTTTTCGTAAACAGAAATTAAAATTTCAACTTGACGTAAACGCGATGCTAAATCCCTCTATATCACAGAATTGTACACGTGATCGTTAATCGAATAAAGTTCTCGCACGGAATGCTATGCCTCAAGGGAATAGTCCTTGTTTCTATATTGCGTTCTCTGTAACTTGAGTTTTGGTCAATACGCAGCCACTAAAACAGCTCTTCAGGAATGGTTTAGGAAACAGTGGACTCAAACAATCATAGAACAGAAACAATGGATCCTAAACACAATAGAGCTTTGTCCTGTACTGATCCAATGAAACCAGAGGATGTAGTGGCAACCTCACCTATGCACTCTTGTCAACGCCAAACGCGATCGGGTATACAGTGCCATTCTGCACATTTTACACCTGCGTGCACATCAAGTTCTCTTCCTCGAGAAGAACACCATTACGGCTAAGTTTGGCTTGTTTTGATCGAGTGCTTTCTTTATCCTTATACCCTTCACGCACCATAACCCTCGAATTTCGATTTGTACTATTACAGGCGCACAACTTCTGAAAAATTGAGCGAAAGCCTATCCGAAAATTTTCGTTGAAGAAAGAGTAAATGAGTGGATTAATTGCGCTGTTAGCGTAGATAAGAAAAATCGAGATAAAGACGTAGGTGTTGTTGCAGATGAGACGGGTAAAGTAATAAACGCAAAATACCCATCCTATCCAATATGGTAGAAAACAACAATAAAACGCAGAGACAATAGCAAGTACCATTTTGACTATTCGACTGCGTATTCGCGCGTCTTTGCAGCTTTTAAGTAAAGCGTTCACCCCGGGTCTTTTACTTTTGCGAACACGGACGGTTATTGCGGTGTATAACGCGACTAAAAAGAGAAGAGTTATGACCAGAAGGGACAAGAACACCATATACCAAATACGCCAGTTGGGAAAGAAAGACCGTGTTTTGCAAGAGACTTGTCCGTTTTTCTCCAGCAGGTTGGCGTGGTAGAACAGAGGCACGCAGAATAGCGCCGATGCCAACCACGCGATGACTATGATGCGAAGAGCTCTTTTCTTTGTGACGATTTTCCTGCGAGGGTAAAATACGACCAAGAAACGGTCCAAGGCAACCATTGAGAGGTGAAGAATTGAAACGTTCATGCAGAGTTTCTCGAGGTAATTGGTCAGTTTGCACAAAAATACGCCCAAGTCTCCTTCGATAAGCCACTGTTCACTGACCAAGATTCTAGTGATTCGTTCTGGAGTGCTTCCCACTGTTAGCAGTAAGTCTCCGGTGGCCATGCTAACGATGAACATATTATTAACAGTTCGCAGTTTCCCGTTGGTATTAAGTTTGAACGCGGTGATAACCAAAGAATTACCGATTACAGAAAAGACTACGATCAAGACGTAAGCCAGGCACTTGAAAGTTCTTTCAACCGATAAATCACTGGGTTCGTGACTTGGTGAAATTCCCTGGCTTTCATAAATTGAAATATTGCCATCGAAAGTTTTGTTTGTCATATTGGCCATTAAACCGACCTTTGTCACTGTCCCTCTGTTGTGCGGAGCGACGAGCGATCAGACTGTTGCCAACGTTTAGAAGACGTTTACTCCTGGGTTCAAACCATTTTCTTAAAAGAAATAATGAGATCAAAGTTCTTTACCAATGCCAATATTATCTCGCAAAATAGGTTTCTGTAAAATGTGAAACAAAATCTTTACAGTTGGACCGGCTTTTTATTCAAATTGGGTAGTGAACTCGAGACAGAAATCTCGTGTGCTGGTGTTTGAACTGAGTTTGCGCTCAATATATATTGAGAGATGGCCCTGAATTCGTAAGTGACAAGAGGGAAAATCCATAAATTTTCATATATTATCTGCTGATAACAGGCGCATTTTTTTGTTGACTATTTTCTATTTTCAGCAACGTTTGAATTGAGTGGCTTTGAAACTGACACTCTGAATTACTTAACTATAAGTGAACCATAAACAGGTAGAGTAACTACTTGTGTTGATGGCTTGAATTGTTATCAAGATCCTGTTGTTGAATCATTCCAAGCGAGAGCACGCAATATTTGATTTAGCTTCATGCCCGTGTATAACCTGTAGCACAAAAACCACAGCCCAACTTGAACTCAGTTTAGCAGTTTAGCAGTGTATTTTATGCGATTCATATTCTGAATAGTTAGCTATTTTTAGAAGTTTGTACAAACAGCTTACAGTTTAACACAAGGCCGCCCGCACATTTCTCTTAGTGAGTGTGTTTACGCACGGCGTTGAGTGCGTGAGATTTAACAAATAAAGAAGCCTCACCTTTGATCTGTTCTGTTGTAAAAAGCACACAGGAAGAGGATATCCTCTCTTTCCGCTTCCTAAGTGCTTTACAACAGAGCAGATCACAGGCGAGGCTTCTTTATTTGTTTTACAATAAAGTATTTCTTAATTTCCTCACGCATGCGGCTAAAATTTTTGGAAAACGTTCTTTTCCAAATCCTAAGAGTGGCGTCAGCCGTGCATCTGGACTCTCATAAAGCACGCTGTTCTAACCAATCAGAGCGCGCGTTATATCGAAACTTTATTATAATTAATAATTCAACAATCTCCATCATGTTCTGGCCCCAGTTGTTGGAAAGGTGAATAGTGCTATCTCCCGGATAAATCATTATCCAGTGGATAACTCAATTAGATTTGCTAGCATTTATCCGCTGGGTAGTTATTTAGTAATAGTAATAACTTTATTACTTTCCAAATTCTGGCTCTTCAAAGTAATTACAATATTCAATAAAATATCTTAAACTATAGAACAGTAAGAAATGATTAGAATCGTATTTTTATAACAAATTTAACAAGAAATTTGCAATATATTAAGGTCGTTGAAAGCTTCTAACATTCTCTTTGTAAATGATGCATTAATTCCTGTTTGAATAATGCAAGGTTTGTTAGCTCAGCGAGACTTCCAGGTAGGTAATTCCACAAAGAAACTGCTCGATAATGGAAGGTTCTTTGGCCTTTTTGGGATGGCCATCTTATTCTTGTTCCGTGTGTCTTTATTGTGGATTTCAGACCTCTTTTTGAACTTCTTTGCAAGGCAATAAGGGGCTAGTCCCCTTAAACACTTAAAAACCAGTATACAATCCCTGTAGATAAGCATAGATTCCACAGACATCCATTTCAGTTCTTTGAGAACAGGAGTAATGTGATCTAATTTCTGCGAAAGAGTTATAATTTATCCAGTGGATAGCGTTATCCACCTTTCCTACAACTGGGGCCTGGATTACAAATCGGAAATTGCATTTGTTCTGAGTGTCCATTCGTCTTACTTTACCAGGTTGGTGGTAAACACAAGGAAATGAAGCCCTCTTTAGTATTAAACGTCCTGGTGTTTCATGCTGAATGCACATCTGCTTGGCCGTTCTCAGTTGCTAAGGGAACTAATTCTTACTTGTTGGACTCGTGCATAACTTTCTAGAGCACGTGTGGATCACAGATTGCCCATTTTAATAAGCACGACATAAAAGGCTTGTGCGTCAGGCAAAGCCTTGACGAAGCGAAATTCCCCAGTGGCTTTCTTTGCTCGTCAACTTGCTGTGCTTTGTGCTCGACGTACGCCCGAGAAAAGCCTGATACTCAGCCGGTAAAAGTGGAAAAGGCTAAGTGGCCGACCAGTTAGGATCGACAGCTTTGTTATCTTCCCGGTCAAACATATTCACCACATTCGGCCATTCATTCCTCACTTTTGATTAGTAAAACTGTTTGCCACAGAGGACGGGAGTCAAAGTGCAGAGTCCTTGTTTTCAATGTTTTTTTTTTTGCTTTCTTTTCAATAAACCCAGCTCTCGCAAAACAAGAACACCATGATCAAAGAAAAACGAAAAAACAACAATGGAGAGTCCACCTTTTACTAAGTAAAAGTTATGTTTTGACAAATATAATCTGTCTTTAACAAAAGAATATTGAACATCGGGGTGCAGAATTACCAGTGTGGGAGTACAGTAATTAGACTAACGACACTAATTGGGCATGCATATGTTTGGTGTTAATTCGACTGGAGAGCGCCGATTCAAGATGTTCGTTCAGTCTAAGTGCTGTTTGAGTGTCTCCCTATATTGAGCTAATTTGAAGTTTGTATTTTGGATAAAATGAATTAGAAAAGGCAAACATCTTTGAACGCGGTTTACAGAGAAAGAATTATATAAACGTGTTGCTAAGAGAAAAGACCTTGGAAAGTGTCATTTCTCATCCATTTAACACCAGACGTTCATCATTGTTATTTTTTTTACTTAAAATCATATTCAGTGTAAACCTCGTTTCTTACTATGTTAACTTAAGGTTCCACTTAGAATGTGCTCAGAGGCTGAATTTCAAAGTCGAAATGAAACTGTCACACTGACATCTTTTGTTTTTTCCTTCGTTCATGCCCATGTTGCATGACGTATGCTCGAGTGTTACCTCGTTTGAATTAAGACTGGAAGTCACAGCTGCAGCTTTATAGATCACGTTCATTATAAGTTAGGTTATGAAACCCTAATGAACAATACTATGGAATAAGGAAGCCGTGTAGTGGTGACGGTGCTGGCCTTCCAGCATCAGATATGTGGCTTAATAATGTTGGTTCTCTACTCTGTTCGTAGAAGCTTTCCTACGCCAGGCACTCCTGTTTTTGTCTCTCTACAGGTTAATTCCTGATTTGATTTCCGAAGTGTCCCCACTGAATAAATGTTCTAACGCTTAATTTCATGGTATAAAATCTACAAAAACAAAAAAATGAACCATTTATTCCGTGAAATATTGACAGCTTGTTCTTCCCTTGTCAAGAGAGCCAGTAAAGAAGTCCAACTGTTGAAAGCATTTGAAAGTCGAATTAATTAAATTGTAATGAATTTGAAAATAGGTATGACGTTTGTAACTCTTGGACGCACACGCAAAGTGTTTACTCCACCGTGGTACAAGAGGGGAATTGGGGGGGGGGAGGGGCCTTGAAGAAGCCCCTCCCTGGGGTTTTCATTTCGTGTGACTTTGAATGCAATGTACTCTAAAAGAACGAGGTTAGTAGAGTGAGTTCAGTATTCGTAAGATAAACAACTCCTCTTTGAATGACTGGTTCAGTTTATCCATTTTTGTTGTTTAAACCTCTCATGGTCGAGTCATTCCGTTCACACTGGTTGATTTTTGTGACAACTAAGCGTTTTCGACGTTCAATTTCGATCAATAGTAAAGTGTAAGTTCGTAGTAGTAAAATAAAAGAAAAGTGATCAAAATGAAATGATTAAATAAACTAAGATCATCTCCTCGTGAAAACAACTAATTTAACTAATTATTTTTCAAAGATAGATCCCAGCTAGATTGAAAGGGGCCATTAATGACATGCTAGTTGCTTGGCAACGGGCGAAGGGAAAAAGAAAATCAGACTCCTACGCAGGGATCGAATCTACGACCTCCGTAAAGGCTGGTTCACACGAGCAACGCAAACGCAAGCGCAAGCGCAAGAGACGTTCACACGTCGAACGCAAACGCAAGAGGAATGAGATACGCACGCGCATTTCAGTACCCCAAGATGGCGGCATCGTACATGTATGAGGACGCTATCGACGCTGCCTATTTCCCTTTCGTAAACAAGCGATGCCATTTATTACGGTCGATGCCAATTCTTGGTAACCGAGCCTTTTGTCATAAATTAGACCTACAGTAGTTGAAATTGTAACTAAATCAGCTAAAATTGCTCTCAGATTGAGAAATTAAGCCGAATAAATAATTGAGGTGTTTGGGCTTAGCATTTGGGTGAGGTTAGGGTTAGTTTTAGGTACTGAAAATAGCTATTATTTATCTTTTATAAGGAATGGTTAGATAGCCAAAATCTACGGTGCTTGGCCGAGTAACTCGGTAGGGTTGTGGTGAGTGATGTGCGCTATTAATCTAATAGCCCGGGTTCGATTCTTCAGTAGATAATTGTTCTTTATTTGCAAAAAGCAAACTTATAACAGTGAAAATTTTCTAAGTGTCGTTGAAATGGCATCGCTTGTTTACGAAAGGGAAAATTGC
>BLFK01000113.1:3878522-3893001 GCA_014634185.1 Astreopora myriophthalma | reverse complement strand
AAAAAAAAAAAAAAAAAAAAAAAAAAAAAAAAAAAAACACGGTTAATACACGAACGTTTGGCCGGTAAATGTTACTTTGTAAAATGGTTAGGAATTCGTTTCAACAGAAAAAAAAAAATGTTTTCTCGCTTATAATACATAAACTGAGTGTACGTCGATCGTTATCACCTGGATCGCCTGGAGAGTCAAAGATGTAAAATGGACTGGATCTCCTAATTGCCCTGCGTCCCACACGAATTATATCTCTCAAATTTCTATTTGTAGGAACATGGAGTTGGGCTTAAATGTAATCCTGGAAATCAGAAAGTCTGCAGATAACTGGACCGTGTGTTGAACGCACTCCGAAACTTTACTGACCAAATTGATGGCGCAAACTCGTCAGCAAGCTTGATTCGATGCAAGACTGAAGACTACCAACTGAGTCGCGCGAATTGTTGTGTAAATCAACTTAGTTTTGCATGTCAATTACAACTGAACATGTGTGTGAAAAGCCTAGAAGCTCCTGTAACTTCCAAAATCTTCTGCTAGTGGCCACGCTTCGTTTTCATTGTTTATAAGACCATTTTATCGCTTTGAGAAGAGAAGCAACGGATTCTCTCTTGAGATGGGCGACAACGAAAGCCATTATCATTTCAATTCCTTTCCCACTAACAGATCTTCCACCGAAGTCGTGGAAGATCTTCACATCTCAAAGGTACGGATTGTCAAAGCTGTCGCCTACGTTGTGATCATGGCGCTCTCTTTGTGTGGGAATGGGCTCGTTCTTATGGTCGTGCGGAACAACATTGGAGGCCAAATGCGATCAACACGCAGCTACCTTCTCACAAGTATGGCTGCAATAGATTTGCTAATTACTGTGTGCAGTATGCCTGAAAGACTCACGAGGGCTTTGACCAATGACGAGTGGCTCATTCAAGGCCATTTAGGGCAAGCACTCTGCAAAGTCACGAACTTCTGTGAAAAGCTTTCCCTTAGCGTTTCTACCCTCAATCTCGTTCTCGTTGCAGTGGATCGATGTTTGGTTGTCTTCTTCCCTCACAAGAAGTACCTTACAGTCCGGCGGGTTTGTATAGCAATTGGTTTGGTGTGGTTTGCCTCTGCGCTGTATTGCTCCCCGATACTTTATTATGGCGGATTGCTCGAGGAGCAGGGCGTAACTCTATGCAAAGTGCGACGATTCTTCCCAAACTGGAAGGCCTGGTACTTAGTTTTTCTTGCACAGCTTCTCTTGAGTCTCGTTTTAGCTTTACTCCTTTACGCTTCTATAATCAACAAACTAAGACTGCGCCGGTTTCATTGCAGAACAGAATTGGCGAGAGTCGTTCCCTTCGCAACAAAAGTCTCGGTCAGGGACGCGAAAATGAACCGCAAAGTTCTTAAAATGGTAGCTGCGATTTTGATCGCATTTTATGCATGTTTTCTCCCGTACTGGTTTGGCTGGGTGTTCTGTTCTTACTATTACAACAAACTCCTTTGCAACGACACCTACATCTTCATTTCAATTTATCTTTCGTATGCCAACAGTAGCTTGAATCCGCTTATTTACTGCGCGTTTAGCGAGAGTTTTCGACACGCTTTTGGATTGGTTCTGAAAGAGACCTGTCCCTGCATAGGAGCTCGTTCCAGAAGCGGTGGCAAGCACCGGCGCGTGACCCCGCGACGATCAGCAATTAATGCACGCGTGGAACTGTCACCACACCTCATTATGGAGATACAGAGCGAATTTAAAAAGACGGAAGATGGGGAAGGAGGAAACAAGATGGGTGAAAATAATCAAGATGTTTGAACAGGATTGTTGTGAAGTTCACCATAAAAGCTGTAGATATAGTTCATCCCAGTTAGCATCCGCTTATGATTATCTCCCGTCAAGTTAATACCGTACACCGTTACATTTATAATTTTGCATCCCAAATTTTACAGTCTAAACATTTGATTTCAACTTAATTTAATAGGCTTTTCTGTGGCACTGTGTTGTACAATAGTTCTCAAAACGCAATGATGGGATCTTATCTTATTTCGCCGGGAATTTATAACTTATATCAATCCATGTTAAACTGAGGTACCAGTGCGACAACTGTGCAAAACTTAGTGCGAACAACATCTAGTGTTCTTGGAGACGGCATGTACTAAAACCAGGAACACCGGAACACCCCGGAACACCATTTTCAAAGCCCCCTCCCCCTTCCTCGTACTTCTAATGTAACTCGTTGCACGTGTAGAAGGCTGGTTTGGCCAGCCAAAATATAGTACACAATTTTAAACCATTCTAGGTGGTATTGGCCACTGCTTGTACATGCTTGCTTTCTACAATATGCCTGGCAGCCTCCTTCGAAAGGCGATTAAATTGATACCAAGCAATTTCTTAATGTGTGATTTGTTTCTTTTTTAATTTACTCTCAACCGGAGCCCATAACACGTAAACAAGAGCCATAAGGGACATAGCTTACAACAATCATATTGCGATCATGTCACGTGAACGGAGCGGCGTTTTCACATACCCAGCCGAACTATTTTTCGATGGGTTTTCCCGCTAAGAGTTCGGTTTCAGTCCGTTCGAGTCCAAGCAATTAAGCATACAAGGCTTATGATTGGCTAGTAAGGCTCCTGTGGGGTTGGACTTGCGGGAAAATAAATCTAAAATTAGCTCCGTCTGTGGAAACGCCGTGACACAAATATGAAGCAGTTTCATACGCTCCTGGTCCTCAGAGGTGATATAGTATCACTTAGAGCGGCGCACATCTGCAACCACCGCAAATTTCATCTTCTTTTCATTCATTCTTTTCATTCTTCATCTTGTTTTTCCTCATCGTGAAGAATTCAAGGGAAAGTCTTTATATCTGTATTTACCCTTTCACGTATTTCCTTCCATAGCATCATCAGGCGGCACTGCCTATTTCCGTTTTCGTAAATGGTGGATGCCCTTCTTAGTAACCAAGCCTTTTGGTCATGAATTATTCATCAAGTAGTTGAAATTGCAACTAAATCAGCCTAAAAAATGACTGACGTGTTTAGGGTTAGCGTTAGGGTGGGGAAGGTGGGGTAAGGGTGAGGGTAAGGTACTATAGTACAATGGTCAGATACCCAAAATTTGGGGTGGTTGACAGAGAAACTTAGTGTAGTGTGATGGTGTGTAACGTGCGCCACTGATTTAATAGCTCGGGTTCGATTCTTGAACCAGTAATTTCTTCTTTATTTGCAAAAACAAAGTTACAACAGTGAAAATTTGTCGTTGAAATGGCAACGGGACAACTGCCGCAGCACTGGGGTTTATTGACTTGCTCCAATCAAGTCGCCCTCTCGTAACTCTTTGATTGAGAAATTAAAGCATGCGAAGTAAAGCGAGTAAAGCGAGGAAAGCGAGTTGAGGAATCAAAGCGAGCGAAGCGAGCTTGAAGTGAGGTCGCGCAGCGACGATGTCGAACTTTGAGAAATTCTTTGGTGGGGTTTACCACCCGAACAAGCGTGGTTACCAAGACCTTCCTTGCCTCGTTCCCACGACATCGTGTAAACATGGCGGCAGAACGAAGGAAGAAGCTGGAGTCGCTACCTCGCTTATAATGAACGGCACAGAGGCTAAATGGCAGCTGCGATTGACTCAAATGCAAGTTTAAAACGCGAACCACCAGTCCAAGATGTTTTGCAAGGCTCTGAGCCTGGAGCAGGGTGAGTTTGGCGAAGAAATAGTCGTAATACAGGGTTCGTAAGGGTCATGGAAAACCTGGAAAGTCATGGAATTGAAGTATTTCACTTTCCAGGCCTGGAAAGTCATGGAATTTAATTGGGGGTCATGAAAAGTCATGGAAAATTATAGTTGTGTATGGTACGTAAATTATTGCAGCTGTCGAAGCAAGGACACAAAATAAAGTACAGGCGAGTTATGTCAGAAAATACCCGAAAACAAGGACGATTTTGACAATTTTCGAAAGTGGCAGCTTAAGTTTAGGTCGTGGAAACTGGAAAGAGGTTCATGGAAAAGGTCATGGAAAGTCATGGAATTTGAAAAACTGTTACGTGTACGAACCCTGTAATACGCTTGGAGCCATATTCAGCGTTGAATACGTGCGACGGCTAAAATATAAGCTTAATGTATATAAACTATTATTTCGTCTTGTTTTCATTCAAATAGGAAATTTCTTGTGGCAGTTTTTTATAAGGAGGACAAAAGGTCGAACCATTGAGGGTCTTTTTCATTTTGTGTGATTTTGAATGTTTATCTTCTGCGATTAGGTTCATCTTGTTTGCATTGACAATTATGTACAAGCGAAGTGTATGATTCATGATGACAGGAAATATATGTGTTTAAAAACGGTCTTTTTGTTGTTCTAATCCAACCACCACTGAAACAAAAGAGCTCCTGGTTCGGCAGTGAATAGGTTGCTGATTGGCAGATTGATATTGACAGAAGACGTCAACATAATCTTTCACTGTACAGTACAGTGTATGTTTATTGCAGGTACTATGCATTGTTTATAATGGTGGCAACTCAAAATGTTGATTTGCACAACAACACATTTTTGCTAGCACTGTCACATCCAGTTTTGGAGCACAAACATTGTAAAATATCATTGGCAACTGGCTGTTACATGCAAGAGCTAACTGTATGTATAGACCTCTTCCCAGTCTAGTCTGAGGCCTATACTGTAAGTTATAACCCTTGTTTTTTCCACTTCAGTGTAAAGGTATTTAAAAACCAGATCACCAGTTTCTAAATTTGTTTCCATTCAGATGTCTTGAATTATCTGTACGTATGCAAAACCAACCCCTCTTTTTGAAATTTGCTGTGTTTAAGACTGCTTTTAAATTGTAACAATAAAACATTACTTACTTGTAGCTCCAGTGACCATGAGCCACTCTTTTATGTCCGTCCTGATGAAGAAATTGAAGTGTCTGTGGATGAAATCTACACTGATCTTGATGCAAGAGGGTCTGCCCACTCAGATTCGAGCTTAGCGTCTACTGGAATCATCTCTAGCATAAGCAGCCATGGATTGCCTGATGTGCCAACCCTCGAATTAAGTGGCAACCCACCAGTTAATGAGACTGTTGCTGAGGTTGATAACTTTTGTGAAACATTTTACACAGGACAGGGTGATGTTTCAGATGGTGCTACCAGTGAACTGGTTGTTAAAATGGGAGTACTAAATGTTCAGGATGAACAAGAAGGTATTTCGATTATTTTGGTTTAAAATTGTGGCCAAACTCCCAGAAATAAGTTTCTGAATTGGCATGGCAAGGCAAGGCATTTGCAAAATAATAACAATAATGATAATTATATTGATAATGATAATGATAATGATAATAATAATAATAATAATAATAATATTAAAATACAAATAATAATGATCATTTCGTCAGTTGATTTCCAAAACCACACTTCATAATTATTTCTTTCAATAATAATAATGCAGAGAAAATCAAAGCAACGGCAAAATGCCATGGCCAGCAACAACTGCACAAGAGATGGGACAAAAAAGCAATGCATGGTAGATACCCCTTATGGATTAGAGAAGCCGATATTGACACAAAGTTGACAAACCATTGGGTCAGATCAAGCGGGCTTAAGTCAGAAACAGAGGGACTCATTAAAGCCGCACAAGACCAAGCTCTCCCTACCAAAGCATACTAGCATCACATTATCAAAGATTGCACTGATCCTCATTGCCGCCTTTGTAATAGATGCCAGGAAACCATAGGCCAAATTATATGAGGTTGCCCAGAACTCACAAAGACAGACTATATCCACTGGCACAATAAGGTTGCAAGCCTCTGAAACTGGAATATCTGCAGGGAATACAATGTGGGCACTGTAGACAAGTGGTATGAACACGATCCTAAAACAGTAGTAGAAAAAGATGACATCACTATCCTCTATGACAGACAGATAGACCAATAACAGCAAACCGACCAGAGATAGTGATCAAGAATAAGCGGCAAAACAAATGTACCCTTATTGATTTGGCCATACCATCTGATAAAAACACCTCCCTTAAAGTATCAGAGAAACTGTCCAAATACAAGGACCTGGAAATAGCCATAGCCCGCATGTGGCAGATGAAGACAGTGGTAATTCCTGTTGTTGTAGGTGCCCTTGAAGTTATCAAGAAAGGCACTGAAAAACATCTCCATGAAATACCAGGCAATAACAACCTACAGGAAACCCCAAAACAGCACTTCTAGGAACAGCACACTTTCTGAGAAAGGCTCTCTCAATCAAGTAAATCGAACAAATGCTCCTTTAGGGCCTTAGAACCATGGTTTGGTTCTGGCCCTAGAAGGCAAAATGTAGATAAATTGAAGTACAATACAATACAATAATAACAATAAATGTCGTAAGTGACTTGTTTTGGTATTTTGGTTTCGTCAAATTGTGGCTGAATTCCGACCAACAAACAGTGCCTGACGTCAAAAAAATGTTGCAGTTGTGATGCAAGAAGGTGAAGACAATTGGATGAAAAAAAAAAACAATAATTTTTTTTCCTCTCTCTGTTTTCATCCTGTAGCCCTCAATTGCTTGAAATTTGGGCACAGTTTGACAAAATATGAAAACAGAGTCACGCTGTTTATCCAAACAGCCCTTATTAAGTTTAACTGAGAATTTGTGTTTTTAATTAATAAATGTAGGTGTATCTGTAACTATTTTTTATAGTGTAAATCTCTCTTTTTCCCCCCTTTTAGAGGCTCGTAAAACAAGGGCTGAGAGTGTTGAACAAATCAACAGAGAAACATGTGGGGAAGGTTAGAATATGATGGCTTTTCACACTGTACACTCTGTATGTAATAATTACCTTTGCCCTAAGGTGGCTCAAACCAGTTTCAACACTTTCAAGAGACTCGCTTATTAGGACGATTGACACTACAACACCATATCACGTATTAGCAATGTTGTGGAACCATATGAAACAGCAATTATTGCTGAATAAAAAGCTGTCATTATCGTGACGCAAGACATAACCATGAAAACGGGAATGCCCTGTAAAAACACCCTATATTTTGGCTTTAGTTGCTCATATCTCAAAAACGAACTCGGTGACCCCCATTTTTTATTGCTTGAAAGTGATCAACAGACCAACATGAAACTTTTTGCAAAGTTTAAAAAAATTTGGTGGAGCTGATTCAGAGCCAGCTTAAAAAATAAAAAAAATAAGGTGGCTCAGAATCTGCTTCACAGAATTTTTTGAAACTTTGCAGACAGTTTTATCTTAGTCTGCCGATCACTTTCAAGCATTAAAAAATGGGGGTCACGGAGTTCGTTTTTGAGATACGAGCAACTAAAGCCGAAATATAGGGGGTTTTTATAGGGCTTTCCTGTTACCATGGTTATGTACTACGTCACAATAATGAGTGCTTTTTATTCAGCAATAATTGCTGTTTCATATGGTAACATAACATTGTTAATACGTGATAGTGTTGTAATGTCAATCTTTCTGATAAGTGAGGCTCTTGAAAGTGTTGAAACCGGTTTGAGCCACCTTAACTCTTTAACGCCCAAGAGTGCCACTTATAGATTTTACTCTGGCTAATGCGAGACGACTTACTCACCACTGGGGTACCCCTTGGGCAGGAGAGGGTTAACTTGTGTTAGAATTGCTGAGAAATCTTGGTCTTAACTCAGTTTCAGCCCTTGTTTGTTGGTTTTTTTTTTAAACATTTTTGTGATCACAAGACACAGGACAAAACCTTGAAACAATTTATTAATGGCTGAAACAATAAGTACACTACTTATTTATTTTTTTTTTGCGATGCTGAAGACTCTTCAAGATGTGTACATACATGTGTTGGAGTTTAAAATTTTCCTTGGTTGGAAATTTTTTCACACTAGTTTGTTTTTTACTTTCCTTTGTCTTATAGACATAACCATAATCTAAAACAAAGGATAGTAAAAGACAAACTGGGTAGTTTGAAAGTAGTTTTTTTTTAGCAACATAGTTGTTACACAGAAATAAATTAAGTTATCTTAAGAAGATCAAGTAATATAACTTTTTATAGATGGTAGAGTCCACTTTGTCTTTTTATTTTTTTGTCCTCAGATGTGAATGATCCCAAGTGGACTCTTCACAAAAAGCATGTGTTTGTTTTTAGTGAGGCTGGTAAACCAATTTACTCCAGGTATGTAGAAATGTTATTTCTTTAATATTACCTACTGTCATTCATTCAATATATGAAACAACAGTTCTCTCATTTATGTGGTGAAACAGGTGATGTTGTGACACTGAAGTGTGCTAGTAAGATATTTATTATACCTTTTGGTAACAAATTGAACAGGAAACCACACTCTGAAATTTAGCAGGCTGTGCTGTAGAATACAGCCCGCTAAATTGGCCAATCATAGTGTGCCTACTATCTGAGAGATATAGTAATCATAAATAACATTTTAGTGGCAGAATAATAAGATTGTGTGTCTCCATGTGTTAGATATGGTAATGAGGATAAACTTGCAACTTTGATGGGAGTCATGCAAGCTTTAGTGTCATTTGTTCAAGTTGGAAAGAATACAATAAGGTAGATGAGCAACGCTTTCTTGACATTTTTCGTTGACATGTTCTTGTCTACTGGGATCCATTCTTAACACATTATGATTTCAGCGGACAAAGGAGAAGTCCCTTTGGGGCTGAACAGGTTGCTCTTCTGTGGGAATGTTGAATTTACAATAAAATGAAATCTACTAACCACTACTAACCTTCCAGACCCACATGACTTGTGTTATTACGTGACAGTTCTGTTCAATTATTCATGAAACTGGGATGTACATGTAGTCCTTTAAACATCTGGCCCCAGTTGTTTGAAAGGTGGATAACACTATCCACTGGATAAATCACTATCCAGCTGATAAGTGGTAGCAAATCCAATTGAGTTATCCAGTGGGTAGCGCTATCCACCTTTCGAACAACTGGGCCCTGGGCATTCCACTTATGATCTGAAAAGTGACCCTACCTAACAAAATGAATCATGCTTTACATGTATGTTGTCTGTGGTGGGGCAGACTTTCTGGGCAATACTCTCTAGTCTTGAGAGGTAAATCGGGGGAGGTGATTCTTTATAAGTTGTTACATTTCCTGTTATGCTGAAATAACAAGACTGCATCTTTGCAACTTTGTGGAACATTAATGATGAGTATCATGTACTGTTGCCTTTTGTTGGCTTGTTCTTGTGTGAGTTTTTTTGTGTCACATCTTGTTGCATTTAGAATCAGTTCTATGATCAAAATCCTGTAGATATTCGATGCTAATTATACACTGAATTCATAAATGGCGGCTAATAAATAATTATTTTCTCTATATGCTAATTATTCTCACTAGCCTCATTTTAAAGCAAAAAATGTTTTCAGTTTGTGCATGCTAACAAGGCTAGTGATGATAATTAGCATAAAAAGAAAAGAATAAGTTATTAGCCTCGATTTATGAACTTGGTCTATTACATCCTGTAATGTGGCTTAACCCTTGTGCTATTATTTCAGGTGTATTCTGGCGGGCAACCACAAATTTGTATTCTTAGTAAGAGGACATGTTATTTTAGTAGCAGTGGCATACACACAAGAGTCTGTGACTCAGGTAAATGTTATGTAGACTATTTTACAGTTACGCTATTTCACGTATGACCAGTACTCATGATTTAAATTGTATGTTCTATGCTGACGATACCCAAATCTACATCGCTATTAAAGATCCTGAGCATTCTGTTGATTCTGTCGAAATTCTTCAAGCATGCGTAAATGACGTTTTTGCATGGAACACTTAGAACATGTTGAAGAGCAATGCTGGTAAAACTGAAATACTGCATTTCACCTCCCATTTCAAGAAGCAACTGTCATCGTTGGAGACTTTAACGTTGGCTAATAGTACAATAGCAATCAAAGCAAAAGCTAAGAATTTGGGCATTGTAATGGATAAAACTTTATTTTTTAATGACCATATCAACGAAATATGCAAAAAAGCCAGTTTTGCTATAAGATCCATTAGATGCATCTGTAGATACCTTCCGTATGATGGATTGAAGATGCTAGTCAACTCCCTTGTGATTTCCAGACTAGACTATTGTAATAGCATTTTATATGGGATACCAAAGTATGAAAGGGACAAATTACAGAGAATCCAGAATATCGCTGCTGGAATGATAACTGGAACACGAAGGACTGACCATATAACACCTATTCTAAAGAATCTTTTTACTTATAACGTATAAGATCTTAAATGGGCAATCTACCAGTTATTTAGAACCTATTATACAAGAATATCACCCATTAAGAACACTGAGATCATCAACTCGTTCACTGTTGTGCATCCCATCTATCAAATCCAATTCCTATGGTGGCCGTGCTTTTTCAGCAACTGCGCCAAAATTATGGAACTCAATTCCCGAATATATTAAAAGAGCAGAAATACTAGAAACATTCAAAACTAGGCTTAAGACATTTTTGTTTCAAAAACATTATTGTTAATTAATTATTTATTTTTCTGTCTTTTTAATGAATTATCCGTTGTTAGGCGCATTGAGGGTAGAAACACGCCCTATAAGCACCTATTTATCATCCTTATTCCTCTTCTTCTTCTTCTTCGTATTATTATTATTATCATTATTATTATTATTATTATTATTACGCGCAAGACTGTTCAAAATAAACATTCGTATTCCTCTTTGGAACTTCTAACATTTGATTGGAATCTTGAAAGTTTTTATGAAGACGTTGCTGTAAAATTGCATAATACACTGTATCTTTCATGAAAAATGATTTCATGATGCACTTGAATGGGTTATAATTTCAAAAGCGGTATATTTTTGCACGAAAAGAATTTTCATTGGTTTCTGTTTTTCGATGTATGAAGGAAGTATCCACAGGAATTCAGAATCTCAAGAGGAAAGTTTAGAACTGCCATGCTAGCACTCAATTCAAATTGCAAAAATACTGGTCATGCCTGACTGTACTTGTAAAAATTGACTTTGTCACTTTGGTCAAACACAAAAATAAAAAAGTAAAAATACAATTATTATAATAAACTTTTAATTTAACTATTGGTGTTAATAAAATAATCATCTAGTGCTGGAGCACGTCTAAATTGGGAACCCTACAGAAATAAAATCATAGTGAATCAAAAATTAATTATTGGTCAAATGGAAGAGCTTTTACTATTGTTAGTCACTTTATGGTTACTAGTTTAGATGTTGTTTTCAAACCCATCTCGAAGCTACCTCTTATTTCTTGATTTAATTTTTTTCAACAGTTGGGGCAGCAGTTGTCATATGTTTACAATCAGATACTTAGTGTTTTAACTTATACTCAGCTAGCAAGAATAATGGAACAACGGAGAAACTATGATCTTAGACGGCTGTTATCAGGTAAAGGGTTTAACTAAAGTATATGGGTCAATTGTGTAAATTGTGTTTAACTCCCATTGAAGATGATTTTATCAGATCGGTTTATGGTAAAGACATCATTCTGACCAATGATATTGCATGGGATTTAACCCCTGTAAGATCATTGTACAGTGTACATCCCATCTCTCAGGTGGAAATCACTGACATTAATTTGATTAATTAACTACAATACGATTTCCTAGTCCACATCTATTCATTTGCTGTCCTTGGAGGAAAAGAACTCAAGGCTTCTAGCACTGTCTGTGTTGAACTTTTTGTGTTTCACATCCTTTCTGTTGTGACTGGTCTCTGCCACTCTGCGTAACACTGTCAGTAGTCACCAACGACAAACCAAAATGCAGATGACGGATAGCTTTGAAGTGGTATCATGACCACTTTAATGAGTGGGGCTATACGTTCCCTTTTCCTTCAAAAAATTGTTTTTGGGTTTTTGTGTCTGTTGTTGTCACATCCATTGTGACCTATAGGCCCCTGTATCTACTGTATGCATTTCATTGTGTAGTGTAGGCAAAATTGGTAATACAGGTATACTCAATGAAGTAAACATGCATGGTATGAACTTCATTCTGATCATGAGATTGTTCTATTGTTGCAGGAACAGAGAAATTTGTAGATAATTTATTAAATTTAATGGACCACGAACCAAGCTTTCTTTTAGGATCGGTAAGTATTAGTTTGCCTCTGATATACATGTATTTGTGGCCTATATTTAAAAAAATTGCTGAATGTGTGATACTTACAGTTTTAACTGTTGGTAGTGCAATCTATGACCTGTCTTCTCAAACTGAGGGATTTATACTTGTTCAACAAACTAGCAGTACCAGTATATGTGTCTGGGTGTCTATCAATATGTTTACTCGGGCCTGAAGGTGATGTTCTTGTCGGTTATTTAGGTGAGGTGTTTACCACTGTCAAGTTCTGTAAGAGAGACCATTGGTCAGAGCATGCTTCAAGCTCGAGTTAAGGTAAAGGGTGAACATGCACAGCTTAACAAATTGACGTCAGTTTTTTATGCGTCTGTCCTGTTATTGATCATAAATTTCGTCATCACATTGTCAAAGTAGCTGTGGATCCACGAGGCGATAGCCGAGTGGATCCGCAAACTACTTTGACAATGTGATGACGAAATTCATTGTCAATAACAGGACAGACGCATTAAAAACTGACGTCAATTTGTTTTTTACGATAACAAAAAGGTAGGAGAGACGAAATTAAGACGAAACGCGAGACCATTATAAATTCATGTGTCTGTCCGCGTATTGACCATAAAAATTAGCCAATGAGCGCGCGTGAATTTCTGCAGTTATCGTAAAAAACAGATTAGCAGCTTTCTGCTAATTGACTTTTGCGGACAATTTTTCCTTTATGGAAAATTTTCTAATGTTTATTTCAATGACAAGTATGTGCTGAAACTTGAGTGTAAATAATGATTGCATACCTGCCCAATAAATTTGAAAGCTGGAGAGTTTCATACATTTGGTACCATGGGCCATTCTGAAGTTCAAAATATGACAGGTTTCTAGTTTACATGTTTTTCAAATTGAGTGTGTGTGTGTGCTCTGCCATAAGGCAGGTCCAGTCTTATAACCGTCTGTCCATGGCACACTTCTTAAAATTAGCATAGTCTGCCATTCTTGGCTGAGTCCAACGCCCCTATTCTCTGTCGTCCTGGGGGCCTCTTGCCTTCAATTCTCCCTTCCATGACAATAATTGTCAGTAGATCACCATGTCTTAATGTGTACCCTAGCCATCTCCTCTGCCTATTCCTAATGATGTCAACTTCTTGTTGTCTCTCTCCCACCCGGGTGAGTACGGGTACCTCCTCATTAGAAACCTTGTGAGTACCTCGTTAGAAACCTTTTCGAATTACGTCATTAAAAATTTAACCCTACTACCAGAAAGACCACTTAAAAATTAGTAACTTAATCAAGTTTGGACAGGTTTCGTTGCATAGTATAAAGAGCAATGTGGGCTTGCATTGGTTGCTGAAACTCCATGCAAATGTCTCCAATTGGGAACTAGTGTCTCCCAAATCAACACACTCTTCAATTCTTCTGAGCTTTTAAAAATCATGCTACATGGGTTGCAGTCTAACAAAATAAGCTAAAACTTGGCAAAGTGACCAACTTTGACATGGTCTGTCTTGTGAATGGTCTCAATTTTTAGTTAGATTGAAATTGGAAACTGATCCGGGCAAGCCTCCGTGTGAACTTCAAAATGGCCTATTGACAAATTGTAAGTCAAGTTTGATTGAATTTTAGGGCCAGATATAGTGCTGAGTGCCTTAAAGCATAGCATTGGGTGCACCGACACTCTGCTGTTTTGTTTCCCTTTGTGTTATATGTTGCTGATCAGAAGTATCTAAATGACCACAACAATGTCCTGATTAACTGCACGGATTTTCAAGCTGCTCTGTTCTTCTCTCCTCAGGACATGGTGTTTGCTATTTTAGTTGCAAATAATCAGTTGATCACTTTAGTGAGACCCAGGAAGTACAGTTTACATCCATCAGGTGTGTGTCACTTTCAAGGCTTCACCAATTGATGAGCTTGGCAACCGGTGCCTTAAACGTTAGTGGGGCGGGGAGGGGCTCAGCCAATCCAGGCCTAGAAGCATTGGCTTTAGATTAATCTTGCCAAAATTTATATTTGGCCACATGAAAAGCTGCTTAGAAAGTCCAATCTTGAGCAGTATTTCAACAGATTAAAAGCGTGTACAGGTAGATGCCTACATAACAGACATCTGCATGTAGTGTTCGTGTAACTAACCAACAAATGGTTCTTTGTTGGCAGATCTTCATCTTATCTTTAACCTAGTGAGTGCATCCACGTCTTTTCAAACTGCCGAGTCTTGGACACCGATTTGTTTACCTCGTTTTGATAACAGGTAATGTTGTGAATGTGATAAGTTTTTCGTGGGTACAAGCAGTACCAGTGTTGAAACGTTCTCATTCATTGTGAAGGAGGGAGTGGGGAGGGGGATGGAGGGAGGGGAGGGGAGAGGAAGGGAGGAGGGAAGGAGGGAGGGAGGGAGGGAGGGGGAGGAAGTGAATGAATGACAATAGAGTGAGAAGTGTAAAGTAAATTACAAATAAAGGCAAAACAGTTGA
>BLFK01000113.1:3859087-3873879 GCA_014634185.1 Astreopora myriophthalma | reverse complement strand
GGGGGGGGGGGGGGGGGGGGGCGTCTAAAATGAAATTTTTAGCCTAACAGGTTCTTATATGCGGGTGTTTACTGTATCGTGGAGACCCCATTAAAGACCAAATAAGGTAAAGTGTTTATGCCACTGGTTGTGGTGAACTTACTCAGTCTTCTACTCTTTCCTCAACAGGTTACTTCGGGTTTTGAGTTGTATACTGCCTTCAGCCCGCTTGTGACGAAACCAGATGCTATCAATGCGATCAACAAGCTTTTAAGATGGATCAAGGTGTTTTGTTTTGTGTCTTAAACGTAAGAGTAAAGGGGAACCTCTTCTTGCAGTCACCTTTCGTAAGGGGACCCTGTTACTCGGTTCCGAGAGTGTGCCGGCCTATGGGAGGTTCAACTGTATTATTAGAAATGAATTGAGGGAATGATCCTCACACTTCTGGACAATTTAAGCAATTGTCTCGTATATGCACTTGAAAAATTCAAGTGACTTCAAGAATCAATGGGATTCGAACCCACGACCTTGAATTTTTCAAGTGCATATATGAGACAATTGCTCAAATTGTCCAGGAAGTGTGAGGATCATTCCTTCAATTCATTTCTAATACCGCACTTCACAATCATTTCTTTCATGTATTATTAGAGCAGGTTTCAAAATCAAAACTGACCAAAGTAACGTCAGAGCCAATCACGTTCTGAAGGAAGTATACCCTTCAGTGAACCGCAAATCCAAGCAATTCACAACTTGGTTTTACCAGCCAATCAGCTGGGGCCGGTTGGTCGAAGCCCGGTTAGCGCTAACGATTGGTTAAGAGGTGTCAAAACCGATAGGTTTCCATGGTATTTAACCCTGGTTAGCGCTAACCATGCTTCGAGCAACCCAGAGAACGCAAAGCATATAAAGGCAGCGGTCGTCAAGCGCGGGAAAACATGCATGAACGACACGAGTGACAAAGTTGCAATTGTTTTTTTTTTGCATCTGATTGGTTAAAAAATTCGCTCCAGTGTTTTGACCCAGTCATAGAGAAAACCAACAGCGAAACCAAAGCAGTCGCCTAATTACTTTCGACACTCAATTGAAAACTGCTTTAATACTGCAAAATTGTAAAAGCGTTGTAACGTTGAAGTACTTTTGGCTCTTCAGTCAGTCATTCCTCACCGGCCAATGATTGCCAGTGACGAGCCAAAAGAATGTTTACGTTGAAGACTATCGCACATATGCCCGAAGTCATGTGTATGTTGTGATTTTGTCAGTCAGTTGTTACACTGTAAATTCTTGTCGTGGTTTTCATTATCTTAGTTCCCTCATTTGTTTCGTTTCCAGCGAGAGGAAGCCAGACTCTTCATTTTAAGCTCTCAAGTTTTCTAAATGTCCAATTCGCCCTCTCTGGAAAGAACGTGTGGTATGCTGCCTCACATTCAAAGCACACTCTCCATGGACGTCTCCTTGCAGACAGGTCTCAGCGGAGCAACATGGGCCGTTAAATGGTCTGGGACCGCCGAAGGGAATCGGACCGATGAAATGCTATTTGTCAAGGCGACTGCTTTAGTTTCAGCAGTCAAATGGCGTCTATGAAGTAGACTGAAACCAAAGGCTACGTGTCACGCCTTGTGCCAATGTAAAATGTTTTTTTGGCGCTAAAGGTCCTCTTGGAGAAAGTCGGTGTAAAGCGAATTCAGAACTTGAACCAAGAAATAAACATTTAATACTATACACTTAATGTATGGTCCCGAGGGAACAGTTAGTTTTGTTTTCCCGAGAGTCCTGATGTTTCCCGAGGCGAAGTCGAGGGAAAACAAAACTAACTAGTTTCCCGAGGGAACATACATTAAGTGCTTTGTTACATATTTAGATTTTCCGTTTAACAATCATACAGCAAAAACAAACAAACAAACAAAGACGGCACAACTTCTTTATTCTGACGTGAGCACGTCCTGAAGATCACGCCATTTTTAATTTAGTCATGCACTGATCACCTCACTGCGCAATTGTATCCCGGTCGGGATACATTTGAATTTGATCAGCGGCACGTGACCAAGAATCCACCAATCACACTGCTCGTTTAGTTGAGTGAAAGTCGAGGTATAGTTTGTATCACGTGTAGAATGACGAGAAGGCGCTTATGGAATCAACCCTTTGTCGCAACTAAATCACTATTCAGTTTTCTCGTTACTGTAAAGCCAGACTCTTTATTTTAAGCTCTGAAGTTTCCTAAATGTCCAAGGCCCTGTTTAAAAGCGGGTAGGCTAACCCTAGCAGTTGGGTCAAAGATAGCCCGGGTTTGCAAGCAAAATTTCACAGCTAGGGTTACCCTACCACCCGGGACAACTTAGTGTGTTTGGTAACCGCCAGCATCGCAAACACAATGGAAACAGCTAAAAAGTTGTCCCAGGTAGGTAAGTTGTTCCTAGCAGAGCGTTTACAAGGCAGCTAGTGTAACGCTAGCATTCAGATAGGGTTACCCTAGCGCCACGATAACCCTAGCTGCCTTGTAACCACGTCGATGAAAAAAAGAAGAAATGTGCAAGTGGTAGGGTAACCCTCTCGCTAGGGTAACCCTAGCACTAGGGTTACCCTCCCTCCTTGTAAACAGGGCCTAATGCGTCCTCTATGAAACGAACATGTGGTATGCTGGCTACACGCATTCAACGCTTGCCGGCGATTAAAGAATCTGGCTGTTGGAAGGGGAAGTTGAATGTAGAATACGCATCGCGATACGAAAGAGAGTCAATCCTGCGTGTAGATAGATGAATGATGTACTTTATCGGCGCAGGGTTCTTTTTTTCTTTTTTTTTTTTTAATATCAAAACCTAGCTTTTTGCATAACTGAAGCAGCAACTCAGCTTTGACAACAATAAACTGGGCACGATAATCTTTGGTGCTGTAATTCTTCACGTTTTCAATTGATGTATTTCGTTATTTATTGTCCCTTTTCCCGAGAGCCGTTATCGATAGATCTTAATGGTATTCTCATCTCAGTATTAGACCGGAACGAGCATACAGTGGAGGCTCGTGCGGGGAAAATAATTTGGATCCGAAAAGATTTCCCCGCATCAGCCTCTATTCCATGCTCGTTTCAGTGCAACCGTGAGAATACGAATATGGTCTATTGAGCGCCGTAAAACCAACGACGAAATTAATGACAGAGCCAATCACGTTGGCGTGCGTTTCTCAAAAGACCCGAGAATTCTCGGGGCTATTTCGGGTGCCACAATTCCCAGTGTATCTTGAAAACGAAAGCGCTTTCAAACATGAAACCTTGCCACTCCCTTAACCTTTTCTAACTTGAAAACATGTTAAAGGACCAGCCTTCTACAATAAACGGATCGTAGTTTTACAAATGGCTTTTCGGGCCCGAAAAGTTTTCGGGACGTTTGAGAAACAGGCCCTGCTGGCCGCAGTTGTTGGAAAGGTGGATAACGCTATCCACCGGATAGATCAGTATCCACTGGATAAACGCTAGAAAATCCAGTTGAGTTATCCAGTGGACTTGCGCTGTCCACCTTTCGAACAACTGGGCCCTGAAAAAAGAGACACCTTTCAACTTACCATAATCACCCTCCACAAATGCAACAAATACACGACTTGGTTTTACTGTAGCCGATCAGAACTGGTTAACCGGTTGCATTGGTGAGAGGCAGCTGGTAGAGCACCGGACTACCGTGGGGAAGGTGGTAGATTCAAATCTCAGGCCGACCAACACTCAGGGCCTTTAAAAGTGCTGCCTCTGTACTGACGTCTGCAAATGGTTAGACCTTCCACTGTTCTCGGCCAAGGACAATAAACCGTTCACGGCAGTCTAATTGCAAAGTCTTTGATATGAAATACAGGTAAGTTTTTAATTTCATCTCAATCTACTAATAAAGCTAAGTTTTGCCAGGAGACCATTACACTGATTTTGCGCATGTACTCGCTCTGAAAAGGAGGCTGCAGTGTACTGCGAAAGCTTGGACAGCACTTCTCTCCTCCCTAAACGTCCCGCTTTTCGCACGCCAAATTCCGAGGCACAGGCGTTTTTTAGCAACGGCAACCGAAAGTGAGACGATTTCGGTTTTAACCTGCGTTGACGCTATCACATTTATCAAGTTTCTGTGACTCGCCTGAATATCGCTGCATTGCATTCTGGGTTGTGGTGTTTTGAGGGCTTGAAAAATGCCTCCTAGGAAGAGACGCAAAGTAGAGTCGACCTCGGCAGACGAGCAACGGAAGAAAAGCAACCAAGGTACAAAAGTCGGAAAGATTTCCGTACAGTTCCCTACATTAATTATACATGCATATTCCTACTAACCCTCTTCCAAAAAGAATAGAGTTTTGCTAGGAATATGCATGCATAATGAAGTAGGGACCTGTAGGGAAATCTTGCCTTCGTAACAAATGGATCACAAACATACTGGGAGCATTCAACCCACAGCTGCGGGCAGACACTAGCTGTGTTAGCTGTGTCCTGCTGCAGAGTTGTTCAAGGCGTAGAACACAGCTGTAGAACTGAAAGGGTGAGGAAAGATGATGAGCTCAGCTTGGAGAGATCGAAAAACATTTTTACTTGCAAATGGCCAGCTGAATTACAGTGCCCAGGTGGAGTGGAGTTGTAGAGGTCACAACGCGATTTTACCCTCCAAGCACCAATATTAATACACATATTCTCCTTACTGTTCTCCAAGGGTTTCATCTGGTGCTTTCAAAGTAGGCGTGAAAAAATAGTTGGAATTGATGATTTTTGAAAACTGGTGGCAATTATAATAATTGCACAATTAATGGACTGATGTTGATTAACAATGGGGATTTTCCATATCTGAAGTAGAGGACAGTAAATTCTGATCTGGAGAGGTTTATGTAAATGGTGTCAGAATTTTGAATTTCTTAACACTGTACATATTCACACCTATGTAATTAACCCTTTCACTGCCGAGACCCACTTTAGTGATTTTACTCTGTCTAACGCCAGGTGATTTTACTCTGTCTAACGCCAGACGATTTTACTCGTCACTGGGGTAGCCCTTGGGGCTGAAGGGGTTAAACCACCTCTCCGTCTGATCAAAAACTATGTCTCCATTAAACCACCTCTCCGTCTGATCAAAAACTATGTCTCCATTAACCCTTTCACTGCCGAGACCCACTTTAGGGATTTTACTCTGTCTAACGCCAGACGATTTTACTCGTCACTGGGGTAGGGATTTTACTCTGTCTAACGCCAGACGATTTTACTCGTCACTGGGGTAGGGATTTTACTCTGTCTAACGCCAGACGATTTTACTCGTCACTGGGGTAGCCCTTGGGGCTGAAGGGGTTAATGTTAACCCATGTTGTCCAGGTTTTGGTGAGACTTTTGCCTTGTGAGGTCCTGAGGCCAATGTCAAACCTGTTTGATATTGGCCTCACAGGCTCGCAGTGCAAAAATCTCACCAAGAGCTCACTGTACACTTGAGGAAATGGCTGATCTCACCGCTTTGCAGGGTATTTTACTCAGCTCTTTCCTGATGTGTGCAGTGGGCTTTAATTCTCAATAATTTGCCTCTTTGCAGAAAGTCGTAGCACCAATATTAAGAAAACCAAGACTCCCAGACAAGTAAGACAAGGAAAGATTTTTTCACTGCACAAATACCTAATCAACTTGTATGCTGGTAGATGTCTCTCTCTCTCTCTCTCTCTCTCTCTCTCTCTCTCTCTCTGTACGGAGAGCTATTTTAACTTTTCATATCACACCTTATACATTTATTTCACACCTCAATAGATGCAGTAGCAGTGTTTCCCCATGAAATCAGCCCTCCATCACATTTTATTAATTTTTTACAACTGATACATGTAATTGTTATATGTTATTGCAATGCAGCAGGTACAGTACACAAGATGGCTCATGAAATCAGAACCAGAAAGCAGACTTGAGAAAGGAGTAGATGTAAAGGTAAAGAAAAGAGAATTCATAGATCATACTATACAGGTGGTCAGGGTAGATGCAAGCTTATCGGTTCATCATTATCATCTGCCATCCTTGAATGAAACATAAGCTGTAGAAACACTTTTCCCCAATTTCAGGTCTATCATAAATGTTATCTCTTCGGGTGAGTTCAAACTCATGTCCTCCTATAGAAACATAGAAAAAAGCAAGACATTGAACATTTGCCAGAATGTCAACAAAAAAAAATCAGTTCCAAACAATGATTGTTTGTTTTTTGTGCCCCCCCCCCTTCCTGTAAGTACTCTTCTGTTACAAGAAACATGTGTAGTAGCCATTAACATTATCGTTCTTTTTTGGCCTTAATTGTCCACATTTTGGATCTATATAGAAGAATTAACGCTCCCAACACATTAGCTCAAAAGAAACATAGGCATAAATACAGGTTGTCAGTTAAGAAGCCAGTGACAATGGTCTTGATTTAGTCTACTAAAATCAAATTATTACAGTTTGGCATTGAAGACCTAAAGAATGAACCTGACCAAACTGCTTGTTGGGATGGTGTGAGAAATTACCAGGTACTGAAATTATTGTAATTATAATTATAATACCATTATATTTTCTTTGATTTGTAAGTGTTTTGTGGTCATGCCCTTTCAATATTTGTGTTTTTGTCAGGTGTTTTCTTTAAATTGATACATGTGGATTGTGCAGAATTTCTTTGCCAATAGGATTTCCTTGAGGCAAACGTCCTGATAGGATGTACTGAATGAAGATTGTTTTCAAACAGGCAAATTAAAATGCACAAGGCTGGAGGAACATTTATGCCCCTTTCTGTACAGACCAACCCTTTGTGTCCTTTTGGTGCTAATCTAGATCTTATGTTGTTTTATGTTTCCTGCTGATCCAAATTGCCTGTCATTTATATTTTACCAAGTACTAATTGACTGTTTCAGGCCCGAAACTTCATGCGTGATCAGATGAAGATTGGACAATTAGCTTTCTTTTACCACAGCAACTGCAAAACTCCTGGCATAACTGGAATTGTAGAGGTACTAAAATAAGAAATGTACTTACCAGTGTTGCCTTTTTGACATATTTAAGAGAACTCCTCCTTAGTGTGTGAGATCATAGTTTGTTTGTTTTGCTAAATTAGATTGTGAAAGAAAGCTATGTGGATGATACTCAGTTTGATCCAAAAGATCCCCATTATGACCCGTAAGTTTTAAAAGCATACTCCAGTTGATACCAGTTAAGTTGTACAAGGTGTCATTTACATCTCTACATCACTGTCTATAATTTTCCATTTAGGAGTGCCAAAAAAGATAATCCCAAATGGTTTATGGTAAGACAATATTTTTTGCTTTGATTTTACTGTGATGTGTTGAAGAGATAAGACTTGTTTTGATGACTACTCGTCTGTTTCTTTGACTTTTTCAAACTTAAACAAACATTAGCTTGAATAAACATTGTACCTGATGCTTGGACTGTGAACAATGCAGTGATGTATTTCTTTGTTGGTGCTTTCTAGGGCTGAGACAAGCGAATAAGGTTTGCAATTTATACAACCACAATAGGAACAAGATGAGAGACCGACAGCTAGTGCGATATGCACAAGCTTTCGCTCTCTCATGCGATCAATCTGCATACAAGCAAGGCAAATACACCACAAATGCTATATAGTAATCGAGACATCATCTATAACTTTGGTAGTGTTGTGTGCTCTATGATTAGTACAGTGTCACACTATTCACTGACTCTTGAACACTGTAATACAGGCAAGACAGGTCATGAAAAACAGACCCTTCAATTCCTCACAACAGCATCTGCAGTGAGAGTTGCCAGATAAATACCAGCCTAGCCCCAGTTGTTCAATAGTTGAGTGAACAGGAAACGTAGAAAAATCTTTCCTTGTTACGACATGTAGTAGTCATGAAGCTACAAACTGACCTGATTTACTAACAATCTATTTTCCTAAATTTGACTGTAAGTTACACAACCCGCCTCGATTAGCTTCGCTATACGCAGGTTGTGTGTTTCTCTAATTTGTTAAATTTAAACTATTGAAGTAAAATGATGATGATGATGATGACGATGATGAACTGAAGACATGCCTAAGATGGGAATGTACAAGTCTTTGCAAATGGGTGGATGCTATTTCATATGCTGGATAATGACGTATCTACTAGATAAAGAAAACTGATCTTTGAACAACGAGGACCAGGCATTAATTTTTTTCGGGGGCCAGTTGTGTTTAAAGATGGGATGGTTATAAAAAGCAATAAAAGTCGAAGCGACGGGGAAAATTTCTCAGTCTTTTGTTTTCGGTGGTTAAATGGAAACCCAACTAGAGGCCAGGCCTGGGTTGTTCATAAGGTGGTAACGCTGTCCAACGGGGAAATACTTATTCAGCAGGCCCCAGTTGTTCAAAGGGCGGATAGCGCTATGTATTGGATAAATCACTATCCACAAGGTAATTTAATTAGTTTTGTTAGCCTTTATCCGCCGGATAGTGATTTATCCGGTGGATAGCGTTATCCACCTTTTGAACAACCGAGGCCAGATAAGCACTAGTAAAACCTATCGAGTTATCCAGTGAATAGTGCTATCCAACATTCGAACAAATGGGGCCAGGACACGCATGTGTATTCGTACTGTGTTCAACCGGTGTTCAAGCACCTCACGCTCCATCCCTCTCTTCACTTAAAATACCAGTCCACACAGCCCGAAATACAATTGATATTTGTCGACGGTAATAAGGGAAGCTTTGCATTGGGCTGACAAATTTAGTAAACGGATAGGGTATTTCCATTAATCCTTGTACCTCTATAAGAAGACTGCTGGTATTTCAGTTGTTATTGGAGACTTCACCAAGTTATTATTGTGCTGTATTTTCGTTTTCAGGTAGATGTCAAGTTTGTGCGTATGCTGAAGCGCTATATTCCATTGAAAGAACTGAAGAATCTCCATCTAGTGAGGCCAACATCTATGTATTTAGCATAGTAACTCCAGCCATACTATTTTTTTTTATTTATTAATTTTTTTGGTCACGTTTGGCTTTCCGCCAACCGTAAAGTAAAGCTTCAGTGATTGCCGTTTCTGTGTCGAAAGGGAAAGTGCAACTTGTCGGAAACGTCGATTTCACAACGACCGTTCGGGCGGCTTAAATACCATGACAACCTGCTGGTTTTGATCAGGTTTTTACCCCAGGGTTAGCACTAACCCCGCCTCGAACAACGCGGCCATGGGGTGGATGTGGAAAAAAAGCGTACGAAAATAGGATAGTTGGACGGAAAACAGTTGCTGCGTTCGTTTCGAGAGGAAAATTCCACTTTTCTCAGAGCACTATGACTGAAGCTCAGGAAAAAAGAAATGGAAAAATATTTGAATGGGAAAAAGGAACTTAGCAATATTTTTCGTTGTTTACACAGGAGCACAAGGCCTCTGGTGGACCACTAAAGTCACTTGCATTGTTCACATCTGCTAGGCTGTCAGTTCAACCCGTCACTGAAGGTGAATGTTCCAAAATAAGATCAGATAATTTGGCCAAATTTTAGAGGAGGGAGAGTGGTTCACCGGGTTGGGAGTGAAGAGAGGGAAATTTGGCTTACACTGATTTAGGAAATTCCTTCCCTGAATGTGGTTATCCATCGGCCTCTTGCGCCAGGCATGGAGAAATTCCTCTGAAAAACTAATGAGTGAACTGAAATGCCGTATTTGACGAAACAGAATAATGTAAGTGTCGTTTCTGTCGAATTTTCTGCTCTACACTAGTCCACTTTGTGACGTTGTGTTTGCGTGTATTAACAGCGGTTTTCCTCAGTCGTTTCGTTGCCGATGAAACCTCAGTGTTTAGTCATTCAGCGGGGGGGTGGGGGGGGGGTACTAAAACAAATTTAATACGGCTCCGAGGTCCGACCCCTTACGGTCCGACCCCTTACCCTTTTATATACCATTTTGTGCAGAAAAGATACCCCTTTCGTATACCTTCCATTGACAAATGGTACCCCTTTCGTATACCTTCCGCTGGAAAATAGTACCCCTTTCACAAACTTACTAAGGAAACCCTGTACAGTTATAAGGTATGTGTGTTCGAAATATTTTAATGAAAGGCTCTTTAAAGTACCTAAATGACAGATTTCCCTACCCTTTCATATACTTCGACTCGTGAAATCCCTACCGTTTCATATACCTGAAGCGTGAAAAAGGTACCCCTTTCGGGCGGAGCCTCCCCGTATAGGCCATTATAGGGAGTACCCCCCCCCCGGGGGGGTGATCAGTGCTCACGTGTTGATCGTAACGTCGGTAATTTTTAGTGAACGGTTAGTGTCTCAAAAGCAATTTCTTTCACTTATCATCTTTTTTGACACTATGCAATTATTCAATTCCACTTTATCACGTAAAGAAGTGCTGAAAATACTGGAGTTTTCTTTGCGATTGCCTTGGTTTTAACTCTTGGTTTATTGCTTTTTCGTTTTCAGATGAATTTGAGTTCATTTGCAGCTTAGAGGACAAGGACGAATGCGAAGCTTGACTTATTTCGTGACTTGTATTAAGGGAAACATTTATTTGATATCGGATGCACCCGATGAACGTTCTAATTCTAACAGTGTGGGATGTTTTACTGAAAATTTAGTTGCGAGAGAATACCAGAATATTGCACTTGCTCTGAGGTTGATCTGAGAATGAACTTGTCAGGTCTTGTCAGCCGTAGCGAAACCGCTCAAGAACAGTTAATTTGCATTTGTGTGTGTGTCTGTGTTTTTTTGCTGCTTACTTCTCCTTTCTTTCGTCACGGTGTTTTGGGCGCGAACAAATCTTTACACTTCTTGACCTTGCCTCGATTCAATCTGCAGGTGGAGAAAAATCCATGTATTTCCGCCGATGTTAAATAGTATAATATTAAATAAAGGTCTGTGTTAATATGCCTCTGTTTAGTGGTTTAGTGCAAGGCAGGCCAGTTTCTACCAGATAGCCAGAGGAAGCCAACATTCGTCATTTGGTCTGAAGGACCTATATTTTCGTCTTCATTTGGGTGGGAAACTTCAAATTGTTCGCGGTATGCTTTTCACAAGTTTAATGTCCTCTTACGCCCTTGAATTCTCAATTTACCCCCCCCCCCCCCCCCCCAAAAAAACAAAACAAAACAAAACAAAAACAAAACAACAAAACAGAAAAACAAAGAAAAGAAACAGGCAAGCAAACAAACAACCAACCAAGAAAAGCAAGCTGGGAATCAAATTAGGCAGCTTTTCAAACTTCACGTTGCATAACAAGGTTAAATTTCATTATACTCTTGCGAGAAACTTTTGATATTGCTCGACAATAAAATATGTTTGCAGTGCTTTGATGCCTGCCCGAGATGAACAAAAAGGAATTACCTTTTGGGTAGGCAAGAGAGGGTTCAGTGCTTGTGCTTGCTGTGAAAGCGTCAGTAGCTTTCGTTAGGAAAATCTTGAGACACTGCAGTTCGCCAAGGGTTTTGCTTTGGGCACTTTTTATCGTTCCGCTTCTCAGCTATTCTTTAAAGGGGGATTTTCTCAGTAACAAGCTCAGAGACTGATGTCAATTTCATTCGGACGGATAGCACAGGTTGATGAATGTTTGTTTGTTTTTTGGCCTGTGAGGTTTTCATATGCCAACTGTACTGTTGCTTGTACACAGGAGACATTGTCGTATGTTTGTATTTTGATTCGATGAAAAACAGAAAACGAATCTAGCTTAAGCTACAAGTTCATTGTTTCTTTGGCTGTAAAAAAGTTCTCCCTTTTGGATCCGTTTGATGAAGAAGAGAAATTGTGCTTCCGGGTGACGCCTTGTAAGAGCCTGGGAATGAGATTTAGTTTGGAGGCCCTAACATTGTACATTACCAATTTTGCCGTCTCGTGTTTGGACTCACGCCAAGCCCTGCGATATTGTCATCACTTATTGAACACCACCTAGAGAGTGGAAGGAGGAGCAGCCGGGAATTGTTTCATTGTTGACGGACTCGTTTTACGTGGACGATTTTATCAGTGGTGCGTGGGACGATTATGGAGCTGTCGAGATTTACGAGAAATCTAACGAAATTATGGAAAGTGGCGGATTTAAATTACGTAAGTGGACATCCAATTCGAAAGTATTTCGAGAGACAGTAGCTTTGGAACAAAAGACGACAGCAGAAGAGTCTGCCGTTGTGGAATTTACTGAGAACGAGCACGATGAAACCCTCGGGAGCAGAGGCAGCCAGTCGAAATGACAGAGAACAAAATAAGGTAACCATGATTCGACTGAAGATGTACTGGACCGTTCAGTTGCTGAGGATTTTTTGCCAATAGAGCCGCAGAATTCTCAAACAATGAATGAAAGCACTGAAGATTCTGTTAAAATTCTCTGAGTTTCATGGAAAGTGTTCTCGGATGAATTCGAGTACGATTTATCAAAGTCAGAAGAATATGCAAAAAAAACTACCTTCAACGAAGCGGTCCGTGCTAAAGTTGTCAGCCCAGATTTTCGATCCCCAGGGATTTCTGTCGAAATCCACGATTGTTATGCCTTGAAAACGTTGTTTGGGACGACCCATTGACTGGGGAAGCGATGAATGCATGGAAAGGAATTACAGGCGACTTAGCTAGCTTGAAGCCATTCAGAATACCGCGATGTTGTTTCGGAATTTCCAATAAACTCGTGTTTGAACTTCATGGTTTTTCTGATGCCTCACGTAAAGCATACGCCGGCATAGTATTTTCGAACTGTGTATATATATGGGGAAACTGATGTTAAACTTGTAGCATCAAAAACAAGGGTCGCACCAGTAAAGAAACAATCGATACCTAGACTCGAACTGTTAGGTGCAGTGATACTTGCCAGGCTAGTCAAACGAGCTCGAAAGGTATAAAGTCGCAGCAAAAACATTGAATACTGTTTATTTTTGTGGCATATCAATTTTGTCTAAATGAATGACTTATAAGAGTGATGTGACCAATGCATTTACCTTTGTCACCCTTGGAAGAATTATCTTGACAGTATATTCTTATATCGAGTTATCATCAGTTAATATCTAATCAATGACAAGATGACGTATTGATATTTCATGGCCTACCACACCCTATTACTCTGTACACTCTGTTGCACCAGCAGGGCCCATGGAAGCGATTAACTCATTAATGCTTGTTGCACTTGGTGTGCCCCTGTAATAAAGTTGTTGATAATTGCTTAAAATATATGTGTATTTTCCTTGACAAAACAACCTAAATTTCACAAAATATCATTAGAACTTGGCACAAAATCGTTCTCGCCATGGGCATGCAAAAATGACGTCATACTAAAAATCAAAATTGTAACATGAAGTTCCCTCCTCACGAGGATATCATTCGCTAAAGAAATGATATGAATTAAAAAACTATAACATATGGATATAACATAGCCCTAATGAACATTTCAACAGTGTTTTAATACGTCCTTTCTTCCTTTATCACACATTTGAGCTGCCTTCTGCTTTGGCCTTCCTTTGTTCGTTTTTACCTCATCCAATGTTTCTACACAACCTCGCCTTTCTTCTGCACTTTGCTGAACTTTCTCATCTTCCTCAATAACATTTTTCGAGTTCGAATTTAATCCTAAGGGAATTAAATGTTGGATGGGACGTCTTACATGCGAGGATTTTCCACCTTTCTCATTAATCACGCAAATCTTCGCAGCTCTAACAACATTATCTCGACTTGGAATAAGTTCTTCCACCTTGGCTACCTTCCAAAAGGCACGTGATGTCTTATCTGACTTCAAAACGACTAAATTTGCAGCGTTGACAACATTCCTACCACCTCTGCTCTGGCCGTTTCCAATAAGCTCAAAAGATACCGTGACCTCGATTGGTTTGAAAAGTGATTCAGAAGTGTTCGATGATGCCTTTCTCTGCGAGTGAGTGAGTGAGTGATTCGTGCTTATAATTTCATAGTGTTTATCACTCGCGGTTGTGGCAATTGTGCGACCGTAAACTAGTAAAGAGGGTGTCAAAGAGTATGACATTCCTTGTTCATTGTCGGAAACATAGGTCAGTGGTCGGTTATTTGGGGCTCCATCGATCTCGATCAGTAATGTTCGCATTTCTTCAAAAAACCGGGATGCCCCCCCGATAACATTCTTCAAAAAACGCTTCACGCTTCAACTGGTCTTTCCCAAAATCCTCTTGCCCGGGGGCCTTTTCGATAATAAACTCCCATGTAACGCCTTTGTCCGTCATTTGTCGCTTCACTTCGGCAGCCCTCGTGATCCTTTGAATTTCTTTCGCGGCTCCCTTGAACGTTTTTGCGTTATCAGACAATATTCCTCACGGTAGTCCTCAATGTGCAGCAAAACGTCTAAATGCTAGTAAAAATGTTGCTACAGATAAATTTGGCACCAGTTCTACTAAATGCAACGCCCTGGTAGACGCGCGTTTCAAAAGACATACGTATGCCTTTTTCATCTGTCCCTCCGATTGGCTTTCCCCTTTTGAAGTCACGTATAACGGTCCTGCGAAATCAATTCCCGTACTCTCAAGGGCGGAGCATCGCTAACTTGACTTGGTGGCAGTTGCGAACCTTCTGGCGTTCCAAATGGCTTCCCTTCAAATTTTTTACAAACAATACAGGATCTCGTCACACGTTTGACTACTTCGCGACCTCAAACCATCTAGCAACTTTCTCGTATGCTGTTCAGAGTCTCTTTAATTCCGTTGTGATGTACGGACACATGATGCTCGAGAATGACCAAGTCGGTGAATCGTTGCCTCGTAGGAAGAAGAACGGGTTCTTTAGCCGTTGTTGATACTGAAGCCCGGTCGATTCTGCCTTGGCAGCGGATAAAGTCCCCTTTGTCCCGAAACAGTCCTAATTGTTTCACTAGCTGCGATCGATTCGTACTGGACCCAAACTGCTGTTTTCTTTCTTGCGCA